>JAFIRS010004258.1:0-93795 GCA_018342105.1 Gonioctena quinquepunctata | reverse complement strand
AAGCGGTTTCCAGTATTGTGGATTCCATTTCACTCAGCAAACGTTTGAACAAACTCAGGACGTTTCTGAGCCGCTGCAGTCCAAGTACCACTTTCACCCATGCCTGTCAAGTTATTTTAGATGATAGGTCTCTAAACATGAATTTACCGAATCATTTGCCAGTCACTTACAGATCTGATAGTCATGAAACATATTTTTCATACCCACGACTTTCACAAGTGTCTCTTCTAATGTAAGAAATACATATGTTGAAAAAACGGTTGAACCGAACTCTAATAAATCTGGAATATCGGGTCCCAGTAGTTCGTTCAATATTTTCCATTTGAATATACAATCCCTTGAGAGTAAAGTAACTGATTTAAATATTTTTTCCATTGACCACAGTATATAAATTTTATGTATTAATGAACACTGGTTGGCTGAGGATGAAGCAAAAATCAATTTCGCTTGAAGGTTACTCTTTAATTTAAAATTTTAGCAGGAAATATAATATTCCTGGCGGTGTTAGCATTTTCGTAGGGCACTATATAAATGTTCCCCTATCATACAAATTAATAAACTCTCTGTTGAGTTGCATTGCGAATTGACTGGTGTTTTCTGTGATAATTTTATAATAATGACTACATACAGATCTCCAACCTCAGGATTTTGATATATTTCTCACAAAGAAATAAAATGTAATTTTACTTGAATTTTGATGTTTATTTCAATAAACCAGATGAATATGTACATGCCCTTATTAATCTATTTAGTTCATTTGATTTCATTCTCTGTAATAATTCTCCAACCGTCTGGAAAACTGCCTAAATAAATTTTTTTATCAATTTTTTTTTTTGATAATTGCATATTGCACACTTTCGATCCAAAACTGTCTGATCATGTTGGTTTGAATTCAAGCGTAAATAACTGTTATCCTCCGCACTTAACTAAGAAAATTTCTACAGACCAATTTCGATATAGGTTTATTTCATATGAACAGATATCTTCAACTGACAGATTGGAGGTTTATCGATGATTCCTCTTCTGATATAGATGCCAAATCTCAATTTTTCTTTGATATAATTATATCTGCTCACAGTCAATTCCAAAATTTTAAATAACAAGAAAAACAATCTAAATTGGTTCACAGATTATTTGAATGAAATGGGAGAATCATTACGTTTTCTCCTAGATGTTTATAAGATAAATCTTTCTAACGACCTGAAAGAGCTGTAAAGCACAAAAAACGAATTCATTGACATGAGATAGTAAAAGCTAAAAAAAAGCCAATGACAGTTACATTAATTGCAACTGAAATCGACAAAAGGCAATGTGGAATTTGATTAATATAGATGGAAACAAGTCAAATAATTCGTCAGATATGATTTCTCCTGACGATTTTAATAATTATTTCGGTAACATTGCTGAAAATTTAATCAACACCTCACCTTCCACCAAGGACAATTTGGAGAATTATTTTATAAGTTCTCACGAAACATACCCAGATAAGGAATTTATTTTTTCTGAAGTCACGTCTAATCAAGTTCTTGAAGTAATCAATAATTTAAAAAAACCTAAAAGTAACGATGCATATATTAACGTTAAAATTCTTAACTGTATTATATTATTCTCATTCCTCCCACCAAACTTATCAATCAATGTTTCAGAAATAATGTTTTTCCGAAGTTTCTTAAATATTCAAAAGTGTAACCCCTGTATGAAGGTTATTGCATAGACGACCCAACAAATTACAGACCCATATCTATTGTGCCAATATTTGCAATTTTTTTTGAAGTTGTTCTTGAAATTCAAATGACAACTTATTTTGAAAACTTTAATTTATTTAGTAGTTGTCAATTCGGCTTTAGGGATGATTTATCGACAAACGCGGTAATCAATTCATTAATTGATGTGGTTAATGAAGGCTTTGAGACCAATGAATAGGTCCATGTATAATTCTTAGACCCAAGTGAGGCTTTTGACTGTGCACCGCACAATAATTTAGTGGATAAACTGAAATTTCATAACTTTTTCGGTAGTAGTCAAAAAATGATTAGGTCCTACTTGACGGACAGAACTCAATTCGTTCATTTTGAGGACGTCAGCTCTAAATCAATTTACATTAAATATGGGGTACCACAAGGCTCTGTTCTAGGTCCGGCCCTATTTCATATTTATATTAATGACTTGCCAAATAGTGCTCCTCCATCAGCATATTTCACCCTTTTTGCTGACGACACCACATTAACGCATTCAAATAGCAATTTTAGCATGTTGTTAACTGAGGCCCATAATAGTCTTGGCTCAATTATAATAAGTAAGTCCTAAACAAGGAAAAGTCTGAGACATTGATTTTCAGTTTGAAACAACCCACATTGCGTTAAGTTTTTGGGTGTTCTCTTGCATGGTAAATTAACATGGGGGGAACATACCGTTTTTGTCCGCAGGAATATATCACGGAAGATATTACTACGCAACCTGTAATATTGTTTGGCCCAGACAACATTATAAATGGCTTACCATTACCAGTATAAATGGCTTATTCCATGCTCTATTAGTGTGGGGCTACTCAGCACATGCCTCAACAGTTTTTTCCATGCAAATGAAGGTTGTTAGAATCATTGCTGGATTGCCATATAGAGATGATTGTAGGGGTGCATTTAAACATTTTAAGATACTTACCCTGCCCTGTGCTCACATATTGCAATGTCTTATGCACATAAAAACAAACTTTGATTACTACAGAACAAATGAAAGTTTACATTCCTACACAACGCGTAACAAAGATATGATACATCAACACTATTCGCGACTTTCGAAAACGAGAAACGGGACAAGCTATTATGCAATCAAATTCTTCAATGTTCTTGTCAACCGATTTTTCACAATTGACCCATCAACTTGTAAGTCATTACTTATTTGTTGTTTTTTTAATTTTACAGTGTAAGTAACCGTCATTTACAATTTTAAGTTTTTAATTTTTATCTGCTCACTGCATATAATAACAAAAATTGTTTTTCTATTGTTGTTTCATTTATATATACATATTTTTTTGTTTTTTTTAACTGACTTGTCAAAGCTCGATTGTATACAGATGACCAATAAAGATCTATCTATCTATATGTGCCTCAAGTTCATCCATCGAAGCCGGACGAATGACATCATGATTGGGTTCTCTCAGAGTACGACGAACCCGATCTTCCAGCAGGAGTTATCTATCCAGATCATCGTCTGGGTTCAATATGAATTGCCTTTCCATCGAATCTGCTTGAGCTCTGAACTCAGGGTCGTAGCACATACCGATCTCACCATGAATAGGGGAGAAATCAGACTTTTTGGTTTTTAAATTTTGATTGAGTTCCCAAAGTTGACCACAAATTTCTAAATTTTGAAGTGTTGTGCCAAATCTCTCATTTCTAAATTCTGATATATTTTCTCTAACCTCCCTTTTTCGCGACTCTGAGTTCCAAAACCAAAGTACCTTTTTCCCCTTGAAAATCCACAGGCCTACCGTCTTGATCGACTACCAACACCGTAATGTTGTGGATTTCACGTTGCGGTATTACAGGCAGATAGAGTGAATTCGAAGGTTTTTCGTCTATCGCGTAACCGAGATCGGAAGCTATGGGAAATTATAGATCGTGTGCGCAGGCGTGTCACCATCGAAGGCTCCCGGAGTAATACTGCACCCGAATCGTAATGTCGACACCTTCATAATGTTTACAAGTAGATCGGAATAATGCATTTCGTTCGGTTGAAGCACCCTCGGAGGCAATCCAAATGCAACGCCTATGCTAACCGTCTCCACGAATGAAATGGCAAAGTATTTGCTGAAGATCTCGCACTTTAACGTATTATTGTTGAGTTTGAGAGAGAAGGCGGCTTCGCGGTCTTCCACAAGTAGCGCCATCTCTTTCTGTATGGACGCCTCAATATCGGCCATTTCATAACACCCCGCGGAAATTCAATGGTACGCAACACGTTAGATCTATCGTGAAAGCGGAATTTTCGACCCTTTCCAATATTCGGTATGGTATTGTACGAGTGGAAAGATCGAAGCGACAACTCCTATTCTTTTTCCGCATTCAATTCGATAGGGGTGCGCGGGCAAAAGGAGAACACGTGATTGTGACTGTTTACTCTCAGCAACAGCGACATGATGACGAATGACACCACCGCCGCTGTGACGGCATTTAAATACACACTTTCAATCATACATTATTCATTCAGACAATAGAAATTTCAAACAGAGATGACCGCAATTTATCTCATCATAAGTCTGATATCGACGGTTGTTGTAGAAAATCTTGACTTTGCCGCTGCTACCGCATCCAAATATCTGACCAATTCCAGCATCGGTTTCAAATTCCCAAACGAATCGAAATACTCTACTTTGTCGTTGATTTTTCTGTGAGCTACCCAATGAGTGCCGCTGTTTCGTGACAGGTCCATGTTGACGATGGCACATTCGTTCTTTCGAAGACCGCTAGATGGCAGGGTGTCGCGCATGAACACGCCTCGAAAGTGCGGGATTTTCAATTGTTTGGCATATCGCACGATATCGATGTCGTACAGCGCTCTATCGGGTAGCTCTATTGGGAGTTTTTTTTATTTTCTCAAGAAGAGTCCATAGCCACCTTTGGCATTCTTCCTCACGTAAAACCCCTTGCCCATGGAATCCATGGCCTTGTGATGACGTTTATTTTCGTCCAATTTCTTCTGGGCATTCTTAGCATCCACGACCGTTTTGGCAATGGCTGATGCTCCGCCGCTCAGTGCACCTAAAGCACTAAGACCGGCGAGGTAGGACACCACCTGACTTTGCTTCGAAAGGTATTATGCAAGGTTCTTTGACTCGACGTTTTCCACCCAATTTTTTTATGGCCACACGAGCCGCTTTGAGGGCATTAGATGCGAGCCGTTTCAATGTGGGAGACGGTTTCAGGGACTTTTTCCGATAACATGTCGTTTGAGTGAGGCCTTACTGCGCATGCCCATACCGAGATTTCTCATGGCTTTCATGGCTCCGGTGACGAGAAGAGCGTTCGCACGTTCTCCAAAACCTGAATCTCCGGCTTTGACTCGTTCCCAAGCTTTGTTTTCGAGCACTTTATCAGCCTTGTGTCTATCTTCGAGCGATTTGCTCTGCGAATAAGCAATGTCGTGATGTTTGCAAGCAACGTCCAATGGATTGATGCCAGGGTCGCCAGGAACCGTTCTTGTAACCTTGTTCCAGCTGTAACGATAATAATAATTATTATATGCATTCGAGAGTCCCGAAATAAAAAAAATGCATTCGATGGCACCGAAATACCATAGGTATATGAAACTTACGTCCACAATACTGATAGCCGCCTAGGAGATGAGCTCCGAACGGGAGCTTATTTATCAGAGTGTTGAGCACACCTTCACCCTTGTACACCAACATGAAGACTAACGTCACAGTGATGACATCACTAGTTATATAGATTTCAGCTGAGGTCTGATGAGATGGTGCTCATATTTGATATTGAGGATATATAGAGATGTATGCAAGTTGTTACCCTCCAGGTACCTCCATGTACCCCCCGGTACCCCTAGGTACCCCAGGTACCCCCAGATACTCCCTGGTACCCCCAGGTTGGACTGAGATGGGGAGATTTTTCTATAAACATGATTGATGTGACGGCGAGTGTCAGTTACATTCGAGACTTCGAAATGTAAACATGCCCATCCTACCTGATACCGACTGTTATGGCATCCATCTGAACGGATTGAAGTATTTCATAGGCAGAGAGTCTATAGAAATTGAAGGTAGTACATTGAAGCTGGAAAGTGATTCATTTGAAATAACCGATGGTTTGAAGGAACTCCTAACCAAAAAGTCGCCAGTTAATTTCACCAATCAAGACATTTTCAACTATAAGACGATTTTAATGCGCACCAATGTACACAAACTACCCAACGAAAAAATCAGTAGCAATAGGTCATGGAAATATAGGAATATCATATGCAAATTGTTTCCACCCAAGAGAAAATTGAAATCAATGAAGGGTAAAGGACTGAAGAAGACAGCCACTCATCACCCTGTAGATTCTGATCAGAACATGGAGATCGTTCAGCAAGAGCACACGATTCCCATCGAGAACTTTGACGTTTACGAAGTGGGGCATAGAGGCGGCGGTGATGGAGGGAGAAATAAACATGGCAGCCTATTGCCAAATTCCTTCCGAACCGTTATCTGTGGTCCTAACGGATCAGGAAAAACGAACCTTGTGATGTCGTTGTTGGCGAATGACAACGGCCCCAAATTCTCAAATATCTACGTCTATTCGAAATCCTTGTATCAGCCCAATTATCAATTACTCGAAGAAGCGCTGAATGGTATGGATGAAATTGACTATTTCCCGTACAGGGACAACGATGAAATCATCTCTATGGAAGATGCCCGATCTCACTCTATATTCATCTTTGACGATGTGGCCTGCGATGGACAACAGAAAATTCGCGAATATTTCTCAATGTGCAGACATAAACACATCGATGCCATCTATCTTTGTCAGACTTATTCGAAAGTGCCCAAACAGCTGATACGTGACAATTGCAATATGAGCACGTTTCCCCCGACTTGACTTTCGAACAATTCACAAAGCTGTGTTCGGAATGTTGGTCTCAAAGCCAATACGATGCCCTCGTCATAGTCAAGGACTTCGACTTGAACAATGGCAGGTACCGGAAATACTTTGACATGTATATAAAAGTATAGTTGCGTGACGCGCCACGTCATTCAGCGTCGAGATGTCGGACGAGAGGGTCGTTAAAGCCATGCGCGACAAAAAATCATCGGAAATTCGACGGGACTTACAGAAAAAATACCTAGCCCAAAAACTTGGAAAAAATCAAACGAGACAATACTCTGAATAAACTTTTCAAACCGATATCTCAACCGCTACAACAAATTGCCAGGTCATCGAAAACCTTAAATAAATCAATTTTCAAAGTCAAGAAGGAGGAGCAACCTGAAGTTAAAGATGAACATGAGTCAGAAGGAGATGAAGAAGAAGAAGAAGAAGAAGAAGAAGAAAAAGAAGAAGAGGAAGAAGATAATTCTCAAAGCGAGAGAAGCAGTGACGAATAACATTATTCTGACGATGACAGCATGTTGCCACGGAATTATTCTGCAGCTCTAATGAACGAACATCTCAATCGATATCCCACCATGTCACGTGAATACATCGCCCAACAATGGAGAGATGACAAACGTATAGATAAGGTATATGGACCTGTGTATGACGTCAGCTGTCCCGGTTGGTTTTGGGATCCAAGTCAATCCGCTTTGAAGGAGGATACATCGAAACGGACTTCAACAATGTGTATCAACTCCCTGACTATATCAACTGATATTTTACACCAGGCCCCGGACTATAGCGAAGATGACTTGAACGCCTACCGAGATATATTGGAGTTGACTGGATGTCATAGAAGCGCGAACGGCGTTTGAAAGGCACTCAACGCTGGAAATATAAACATGTTATAAAATATTTAATGAGGAGAGAACGCGTCGGTCAGGGTATAAACACCAATCATTTGGTATACAATGACAACTCAATGGATTATGTCTATTGGGACGATCCCAACGAATTGGTGGATCGTTTGAGACTTTTGATAGCCAATCAGAGGGCTGGAAATGATTATTCGCATCAAAACGAAATCGTCGCCATCATCAATGAACTCCGTGAAGCCGGTATAATAGAGTGATGACATGCGCATCATGAGTGTCGACAAATTCGGTCATCGTTCGGGTGGTGGTGGTGGTAGTGGTGGGGGGCGTAAGAGGGAACTACCAATGTTGTCTCGTACTCCCTCTTACCGCACACCCCTGAAGGCGATATCGACATGGATAACTTGAAAATATGTTATTTAAAATCCCACGTTTGATAGTGATGCGGCTACCAAAAAATACGTAGACACCACTGGGTCTGAATTAAAGTCTCAACTGCAACGCGACGTTGTCACATCGGCTGAAACCCCTCGCTGGAATCCATGAACGATGCCATTCTGCAAACGAAGAGAACACTTCGTAAACACTATGAAGAAATTTCAAAGTGGGAGACATTTTTCGCATTTCCAAGGCAAAGCATATTTTTCAAAAAGGTTATACGCCCAATTGGACGTCGGAATTATTCAAAATCGTTCGTGTTCAAATAGGTTATTCAAATACGTATATGCTTGAAGATATGTACGGTACACCCATTAGGGGGGCTTTTCACGAACAAGAATTACAAAAAACCGCGAATCTTGACATCTATCTCGTGGAAAAAGAATTGAGAAGACGAGGAAAGAAAATGTACGTTGAATGGCTCAGTTTCGATAACACACACAACAGTTGGATAGGGGGTGTAGCAATAGTTCAGCATCGACGGCGTCGGCGGCGGCGGCGACAAGCTGTGACATGTCTGGCGTGGGTGGTAGTGGTGAGGGAAACGATATTTATACATTTGGCGGTAAGGACACGGCGTCAGTCATCAGTCGTCATCACCATGAGTCAAGACAGTTGTTATTGTTCGAGCGATATGTTAACCATAACGTACGCCAGCCCCGTTTCACCGTCATCACCTGAAAATTATAATCAGCAGCTCGATGACATGTTGGAGAGTTTCAAAATGGCGGCTGTATTAGTGGATGACTTCTCTTGGAGCCCTCTTCCCCAATATCCTTCCGATCAAAACGATGATGTGGAATACTTGTGTTGAGACTATTGCAAAGTAACGCAAACAGTTTGGGAAGATTGCAAATATGTTCGAGTTGAAAAACACGGAGTGAACTTCATTCTCAACCAGGACGAAGTTGAACTGCTGATGGAGAATTAAACTTTTGTGCTCATTATCTAATATAATTGAGTTTAATACATTTTTCTTCAATCAACCGCAAGTATGTTCGGGAGATTGGAACTTTTCCAAAAACTATGTGAACTTTCATCAGACGATATGATGGCTAATGCATTGAAAGAATACCTTTTCTATTATAGAATCAAAGTTGTGAATGATTTATGTCTTGAATAGATGTATGTATATTTCAGTGTTTATATCTTTTTTCTTCTACCTTTCCCTCTCTCTTTCAGGTGGGGTTGAGTTCCCATTGAAATAATTATCAAAAATAAAATAAAGTTGAAAAAAAATTAAGTTTGAAATAATAATCAAAGTGACAACAGTCGTGGCTGTGACGTCACGACTTGGTCTGTCACATTTTCATAGATGGCAGCACTGTCACATGGAATTCAAAAACTGTTAGGTGTCAGAACTGTCAAATGTCATCCTAGATGGCAGCACTGGCACAAAACGTTACATGTCACAGTCTGTGACGTTACATGTCAGCTGTCAATAGTCTGTGACAGTTGGGTGTTTGAACAGAGCTGTTCCGTCATTCGAAGTTTGACTCATGTTCGATATGGATGTGTATGGAGACAGATTAGCGACATTTCAAAATTGGCATCACCCATATCCCAAAGAAAGATTGGCTAGAGCTGGGTTCATGAATACCCAGACAAGTCTGAACTTTTACGGACTGGTTTCTCTATCCAATTCAGGAAAACATCGAATGAAGTGATGACACAGAGCTGCCATCATTCCATTCAAAGTTTTTCTGTATGATAAATAGAAATCAATGTCGATATACACTCATTTTATTGATACATATTTTTTGAGTATGAACAATAGATTATATATTTGTATGGATAATAAATCAATTTTCAAAGTCAAGAAGGAGGAGCAACCTGAAGTTAAAGATGAACATGAGTCAGAAGGAGATGAAGAAGAAGAAGAAGAAGAAGAAGAAGAAGAAGAAAAAGAAGAAGAGGAAGAAGATAATTCTCGAAGCGAGAGAAGCAGTGACGAATAATATTATTCTGACGATGACAGCATGTTGCCACGGAATTATTCTGCAGCTCTAATGAACGAACATCTCAATCGATATCCCACCATGTCACGTGAATACATCGCCCAACAATGGAGAGATGACAAACGTATAGATAAGGTATATGGACCTGTGTATGACGTCAGCTGTCCCGGTTGGTTTTTGGGATCCAAGTCAATCCGCTTTGAAGGAGGATACATCGAAACGGGACTTCAACAATGTGAATCAACTCCCGGACTATATCAACTGATATTTTACACCAGGCCCCGGGACTATAGCGAAGATGACTTGAACGTCTACCGAAATATATTGGAGTTAACTGGATGTCATAGAAGCGCGAACGGTCGTTTGAAAGGCACTCAACGCTGGAAATATAAACATGTTATAAAATATTCAATGAGGAGAGAACGCGTCGGTCAGGGTATAAACACCAATCATTTGGTATACAATGACAACTCAATGGATTATGTCTATTGGGACGATCCCAACGAATTGGTGGATCGTTTGAGACTTTTGATAGCCAATCAGAGGGCTGGAAATGATTATTCGCATCAAAACGAAATCGTCGTCATCATCAATGAACTCCGTGAAGCCGGTATAATAGAGTGATGACATGCGCATCATGAGTGTCGACAAATTCGGTCATCGTTCGGGTGGTAGTGGTGGTAGTGGTGGGGGGCGTAAGAGGGTACTACCAATGTTGTCTCGTACTCCCTCTTACCGCACACCCCTGAAGGCGATATCGACATGGATAACTTGAAAATATGTTATTTAAAATCCCACGTTTGATAGTGATGCGGCTACCAAAAAATACGTAGACATCACTGGGTCTGAATTAAAGTCTCAACTGCAACGCGACGTTGTCACATCGGCTGAAACCCCTCGCTGGAATCCATGAACGATGCCATTCTGCAAACGAAGAGAACACTTCGTAAACACTATGAAAAATTTCAAAGTGGGAGACATTTGTCGCATTTCCAAGGCAAAGCATATTTTTCAAAAAGGTTATACGCCCAATTGGACGTCGGAATTATTCAAAATCGTTCGTGTTCAAATAGGTTATTCAAATACGTATATGCTTGAAGATATGTACGGTACACCCATTAGGGGGGCTTTTCACGAACAAGAATTACAAAAAACCGCGAATCTTGACATCTATCTCGTGGAAAAAGAATTGAGAAGACGAGGAAAGAAAATGTACGTTGAATGGCTCAGTTTCGATAACACACACAACAGTTGGATAGGGGGTGTAGCAATAGTTCAGCATCGACGGCGTCGGCGGCGGCGGCGACAAGCTGTGACATGTCTGGCGTGGGTGGTAGTGGTGAGGGAAACGATATTTATACATTTGGCGGTATGGACACGGCGTCAGTCATCAGTCGTCATCACCATGAGTCAAGACAGTTGTTATTGTTCGAGCGATATGTTAACCATAACGTACGCCAGCCCCGTTTCACCGTCATCACCTGAAAATTATAATCAGCAGCTCGATGACATGTTGGAGAGTTTCAAAATGGCGGCTGTATTAGTGGATGACTTCTCTTGGAGCCCTCTTCCCCAATATCCTTCCGATCAAAACGATGATGTGGAATACTTGTGTGGAGACTATTGCAAAGTAACGCAAGCAGTTTGGGAAGATTGCAAATATGTTCGAGTTGAAAAACACGGAGTGAACTTCATTCTCAACCAGGACGAAGTTGAACTGCTGATACGAGTCCACCGAAGCTTGGTGGCCATGTTGGAGAATGTAAACTTTTGTGCTCATTATCATAATATAATTGAAGTTTTGAATACATTTTTCTTCAATCAACCGCAAGTATGTTCCGGGAGATTGGAACTTTTCCAGAAACTATGTGAACTTTCATCAGACGATATGATGGCTAATGCATTGAAAGAATACCTTTTCTATTATGGAATCAAAGTTGTGAATGATTTATGTCTTGAATAGATGTATGTATATTTCTGTGTTTATATCTTTTTTCTTCTACCTTTCCCTCTCTCTTTCAGGTGGGGTTGAGTTCCCATTGAAATAATTATCAAAAATAAAATAAAGTTGAAAAAAAATTAAGTTTGAAATAATAATCAAAGTGACAACAGTCGTGGCTGTGACGTCACGACTTGGTCTGTCACATTTTCATAGATGGCAGCACTGTCACATGGAATTCAAAAACTGTTAGGTGTCAGAACTGTCAAATGTCATCCTAGATGGCAGCACTGGCACAAAACGTTACATGTCACAGTCTGTGACGTTACATGTCAGCTGTCAATAGTCTGTGACAGTTGGGTGTTTGAACAGAGCTGTTCCGTCATTCGAAGTTTGACTCATGTTCGATATGGATGTGTATGGAGACAGATTAGCGATATTTCAAAATTGGCATCACCCATATCCCAAAGAAAGATTGGCTAGAGCTGGGTTCATGAATACCCAGACAAGTCTGAACTTTTACGGACTGGTTTCTCTATCCAATTCAGGAAAACATCGAATGAAGTGATGACACAGAGCTGCCATCATTCCATTCAAAGTTTTTCTGTATGATAAATAGAAATCAATGTCGATATACACTCATTTTATTGATACATATTTTTTGAGTATGAACAATAGATTATATATTTGTATGGATATGATAATAATATTATATTGGCTGAATATATTCGATATATATATATATATACAATGGTTATGTGAGAGAGAGAGAGAGTGATGGAGCAAAAAAAGCATTCATTTTTCGGTTATCACGCTGACACAATAAATGGAAATTTGGAGAAAAAAAATATTATTAAATACAAGTTGGGGTGGAGGTTGGCTATTCATTCATTATGCTATAATGACCATATGCAAGTGTATCGTCCGATCCGGGAATGAGTGTTTTTTTATCGTCGAATGGACTTAAAAATATTTTGTTTTGTTCAATACTAGAAACATTATGGGCATACGAACGAATGCATCGTTGACTAGTTGATTTTTCCTTCTGATCTTTCAGACATTTAACATAGTCTTCGAAGGAAATTTAATTTTTCACAACATTATATCGGACTCCTTTGGATTTTTTAACACATTTTTTGCCCTGAATTTTATAAGTGTATAATTTTGAACGGAGTCCGACGAAATCTGTCATGATGCACTCGTTCGCTTCGTCTTTCATCAAACCTGGAATTTTCTTGTTTACTTGCGGAATACCGTACGAGTTTTCGCATGGGTAGTCGCTCGTATCGAATTTTTCCAAGTTTTCTCCGATTAAATCTCTATATACATCATCACATTTGATTTCATATATGAGAGAATCCGTGTATATCAACTTACACTGATTGGTCTCAAATTTTTTCAACATGAGTTTATAATGAAAATCGTAAACGCAAATTTTTTAAATATCTAGAATAGCCATACCGATATAGAGAGGTTCATTGAATAACAGTTCAGACTTGTTCATTTCGATAGCCATCAAGTTTTCATCGAAAATGGTTCGATTGTGGAATTTTGGGCTACTGGGATTTTTCGCCCCATATCTCCCCCATTTATTGACCATTTTCACAACTATGTGCTTTCTGATGTTTTCCGGAAATACTGTTTATGGCCAATTTATAGTTATTTTTCCGAAAGTGGTTGTAGCTTGGGCGCGTAATCTTGTGTTCAATTCAATGTAGGGCTGCAGCCATGCCGATTGTTTGAACTGCAACACCCTATGAATTTTTCTGAGAATTAGACCGTTTTCCAAAGCTTGTTTTAATATTCGGGGTAATGTACGACATAGTTTTCCCTGTTGTACAGGGTGGTCAGTAATTTAGGGAATTTTGAACCTGGAGGAGTTCGATGTTCTGCACAAAGTGGAAAATATTTGTGTTCGTCATGTATTCCTTCGGGGTATTCCAGGTCGACTTCGAGGATGTAGCCGATGTTCGAAGTATCCAACACCTCCAGAACGTTCAAAGAATCGAAATCATCGATCCATTTGAACCCTCCAGAGGTTAAATACTCCCTCATAGCCCATCCATAGAGATTATTCACGTCCAAGTATAATAAATATTTGGAGGGTTGTTGAATATCATACCTCTTCCCCATATATTTATTATTCGCTTGAGGGAATCGATTGCAGCACTGGCTTATACCACCCCGAATCCCTTTTTCTACAAACATGTCAACATCTTAGATAATCTCCAACTTACACTTTGTGTACTTTGAATACATGACCACGCATAGCCAGGCATGGTATAGTTCCAAGCGGGGACGAGTCCATAAGTGTTGTGACCCAATTGTCGGAAATTTTCAAAGACGTCACATAGCAATAATATATCGGTGTTCATGTATAAGTCAGAGTAGTCGCCCAGTGTTGCCAAATCGAACGATTGCCACACCTTCTGGGCATGGTGGTATTCATGCTCGGAGATGTCACAATCGTTCAGTTGATTGTGCAATTTATCGATATCGGGCAACGCTGTAATCTCGAGTTTCTCCATGGAATCCACGAAGTCGTAGGGGAATACCCCTTTGCGCGTGAATAATGAAAATTGTTCATCATTCCAATTTTGGAATTCGCGCTTCGTATTACAGAGATCTTCCACTCTGAGCGTGCTCACCAACTCGTCCAGGCTTGCGCTCATGAATCGAAAAGAATCAATGAAACGAAATTTAATGTCTGTCTGTTCGTCGAATTGTGTGAAAAATATATATTTCTCCTTGTTTATTGAAAGAAGACTTTACCTTGCCTCGTTTCGCAATATCTCGAATAATGAAATGGCTGTCATACCCGCTGAAATTATGGAAAATAATGGGAACCACAAATTATTTTTTATAGTTGAGATTACATGGGTTCTGATGTGCCCATCCTCTGAATGCACCTGTGAAATGGTTATGTTCGGCTACAATCATTTGATCTTTTTGGAAAAATTTCTTGCAAATATGACACGATGAATCCGCCGCCGTTCTCATGAGATTGACGGACATGGGGATGATTTTTTGAATTTTTCCTTCAACGAATTGGGCTATGGCTTTCAATTGTTCCACGAACCATTCCATTGAATCCAAACCTCGCTGGCTATCGTAATATGACAAGGTGTTATCATAATTGCATTTGAAATATAAGCCTGCGCTATAGGGAATGTGGTATTTCGCCGTTTTACTTGGTTTCATCATCAGTGAACAGTTCCAAAATCGATTCAAAATCGGCATATATCACAAATGGAACCATTCCTTTGTATACAAAGTCCTTGAACTCGATATGGTCATATTTCGGAAAGGAAATTTTGTAGTGATAAGCTCTTTCACAATCAACAGTATGATTGTCTAATTTCTCCTGACTACGAAAATAATTTGAACATCTATCGCAAATGAATTTTTTATGGCCATCCTTACTCGTTTGGTAATTAATTAATCGGAAAAAGTCTTTAATCCAACAATAATGGAATTTTATGTATGTCTGTTCCTCGTCAGCGTTCTCGTCAATTTCCGGCGATGCCTCGTAATCATTCAATTTTACAGATTATTCATTTTGAATCATGAGTAGGTTGACATGTCGAGCCAATTTTTTTTGTAAGTCTCGTCGGTACAGTTGTGAAAAATGTGTGTCCGTCATCGTTATTAGCTGATGATTTAACCAACTCCAAAATATAAACATTTACCGAAATACCGTTGAGTTTTTCGAATTTTGAAATTTGACTGAGAGTTATGGAAAATTCCAACCCCTCCATATTCAGTACGGTCGACCAATGGGGGTATTTTGATGTACGCTCTGTATTTACTTTAACGGGGTACAGAGCTGACACGACCGCCCATCCGAAACAATTGTTGTCGTCGGTATTTCGCACGTTAATACAAGCCTTTTTTCTAGCAATGGTTTGTGGAAGTTCAATGAAAGATGAACCCCCTTTGCCCAAGCCTGATTGATTGATATTCACTTCTGAATTTACGATTTTTTGTAATGCCCACCCGCTTTCTTTTCCACAAAATTCCTCCAATTTATTACCCAATTTAACTAGAACAAATTTCTCGAACCACCCCTATGAATCTATTCCCCTATCAATCACTTGGTACTTAGTATTGAGATATTTTAAATCGAGTTTTTCTTCATCCATGCCCATTTTGACGAATTCCCCGCAAAAACATGGAGAATTTTTTCAACATGTTATTGATTCTACGTTTGAAAGAGCTGAAGGCGTCTTTGAAGAATTTAATGGTATCTTTATGTGTCAAATTTATGATCACCGCTGTACGAATTCGTCCCCGGAACGTCGACTCCAAATCTTCCCAACTGACCCTAAATTATTGATGGAATTACGATATGTTTTTAAATACCCAAAATGTGTTTCCAATTTTCTCGATATTCCAATATGGAACTTTTGGCAGAAATTTTGATGCCCTTTGTACAAAGCCGAATACTATATGTTAGTTTTAGCCACGTTTCACGTTCCATTGGACTGGATTTTTGTTCGAAAAGTTTCTGAGCCTCCCTGTATTCAATAATCATCTCATCGCTGAGAGCGGCAATTTGTTCAGAATTCACGGTTATTTAA
Organism: Gonioctena quinquepunctata; assembly: GCA_018342105.1. Classification (NCBI taxonomy): domain Eukaryota; kingdom Metazoa; phylum Arthropoda; class Insecta; order Coleoptera; family Chrysomelidae; genus Gonioctena; species Gonioctena quinquepunctata. Next base: position 77,421 of record JAFIRS010004258.1, on the reverse strand, counting down.
AAAAACGAGAAAAATGAATGCTTTTGCACAAACAAAATATAGATACATTTTTCCTCTCTCTCACCTTGATTCAATGAAATCGAATACAGCCGTCCCAGTTGTCGTCGTCGTCGTTGTGGCGGATGGTTTTAGTTTTTGATGATGATGATGGATGGACTTAGTTGCGGATGAATTTAAAGACAGGTGTCTTCGTTGTGGATGTATTATGATTATTGAATAGTCTCGAGGTTTGAACTCGTCGATTTTCGGTTGTAACACCTCGAAAACCCTTCTAGGTAGGAAGACTGATTTGGTTTTCAAATCGGCTACTATTGTGTCCCCGTACTTCGTTTTAACTACTCACAATTTCTCGATTAGCATGGGCTTGTTTAGCGGCAATGTTAATAGAGCTACGGTTCCCCTGTAGCCACTGCTCGCAACAGCGTTTATTTCTGCAAGATTAATCTATAATCAATAAAAAAAAATAAGAAAAAAGTGGTGGTTTGAAAAAATAAAACGTGAAAAAATACCACTAATTTGGAAAAATTTGAGAAAAAAAAATCCCTCTCCGTAAACAAATAGAAAAAATCCCCACCCTCGATATATGGAGAAATATTTGAAATAAAAAAAAAGTCAGTGTCCATTTGGCATACAAAAAAAAAGTTTTGAAAAAACAGATTTTTGAAAAAAGAAAAACAATAAAATAAAAACTTACGTTTTTCAGATGTTCGGTTTGGTAGATGCACAAACACAAACTCAGAGAGCGAGAGAGCACTGAACAGAACGATGTTCACAGTTCAGAGGACAGATGATGAATGAACCTGACGGTGGAGATCGGTCACGTACACCAATTCTCTACTGCGTAATTTAAAAACTGCCAAATCGACAAAATTCTCAGAACTGGCATAATATGATGCAATAATTTGACCTTGAATATACAAAAGGATTCCACGGATGGAACGATCTAATTCTCAGAATTGCGTCTTTATTATTTCTAAGAATTGCTTGTTTACTGCGAATTCTCACAGATCGGGATGAACACCTGCAACCTTATCTGAGTTAATGTAAATAAACTGCATTGTACAAACTCTTTCAAAGGATGCCGACATCCGGTCGCCTAAATAAACAACTGATAACGAAAGTGCTGACGTAGAAATGGCTGCTGTTCAGATTCCTGCAACGACTTGTCGGTTGAGTTATGGCCGCATCATCGCTCATAAACACTGGTGACTCCACCCACTTTCCAAAATGGCCGCCGACATTCACTACCCCGATTGAACGGCTGACCAATGCCGTTGACGAATGCAGCTATTGGTTGACGAATGTGGCTAACGGATGACCACACTCACTTCCATTTCAATATGACTGCTGCTGCTGCTCGGCTATTGGATAGCGGTTGACGGCTATCACCACTTACATGACCTATCACAGCTCCCCCCACCCCTACTCTCAATCACACGCTCCCATCCACAACATGGCTGCCACCATTGCGACCAATCACAGACCACTTTTCCAGATTTTTCCCTGCCCACATACACCCACCCCACCCTCTCATAAACCTACAACCGCCATTTTTTCCCAAACCCCTCCTACAACGAACCGCCCATGACCACCACCATCATCCCCACCCCCCACTTTCGCCGAAAACCACCCCCTCATCCCATTCGCCAGAACCCACCCCTAAGGGTTGCAAAATAGGGGATGAGTTAGTAATGGTATAGCTACTCTTCTGCTAGTCCCTGTCGGTTGTCGATTGCATTTTGCCAGCAAAGTATTTTAAATGTATATTTTCATTACTAATCATAATGGAAGAATTTAACGGACATAGCCCTCAAAAAGAAGTGTTAACCGTAGACACGTGTTTCGGGCTCACGGCCCTCATCAGTACAGTGAACAAGTGCAAGGATGAACGACAAATCAATGGAGTCAATAAACAGAAGCCAGCCGCACATTTGTGGTTTCGGTTTCGGCAGACCCTGAATTCCAGGGCAACAACCAACGTCACCACGGAGCCACCTGCGTGACATCAGAGTCCAGGGTTATAGAGATGTAAGGGAGAAATATCGAGGGGACTGTTGAACAAAATGGAAAAATTTACACTCCTCTTTGAGGGTTATGTCCATTAAATTCTTCCATTTTGTTTAACAGTCCCCTCGATATTCCTTCCTTTCATCCCTATAATCATGGACTCGGATGTCACGCAGCTAGCGATAGCTGCCTCTGTAGTGACGTTGGTTGTTGCCTTGGAATTCAGGGACTGTTAACCGAAACCACAAATGTGCGGCTGGCTTCTGTTTGTTGACTCCGTTGATTTGTCGTTTTCTACCAAGTGTTGTTCAACCCTGCACTTCTTCACCGTACTGATGAGGGCCGAGAGCCCGAAACACGTGTCCACAGTTAACACTTCTCTTTGAGGGCTTTGTTCATTACATTGTTCCATTCTATTCAACAGTCTTCTCGATATTCCTCCCTTTCATTACTAATCATGTTTAGTTGTTCTTTAGATGACTAAACCTTTTGCGTTATGTGTCCTCTACAAATATTGAAAACAGTGAAATTTTTCTAGTAGAATTACAGTTAACCAATATGGAATTTTGCAGTGCTATTCTTATATTGGCAATCATATTAAATTTATTCGAAGACTGATGGAAAAAATTAAGTACTTATCCTATATTGTGTTTTTCTTTTTGATCATTCGCCATATGAGATCATCATTGATAAAATATAAGAAGGGTGTATTTATGAGAAAAAGACATTCCGATAATGTATACATTTAAACATTTCTTGAAATTGGTCTAATGAACAAATGAAGTATCATTGTATACAATATATTTATAAATCATTTAGTTGATAACCTTCAAACTCTTTTCCCTAGATTTATTGTATTTCAGGCAATTTTATTCCAATATCTTTTAGAATGAATCCGATTTTCGATACTGCATGTGAAACTCCAATCCAAACATGATTCAAAGGCAGTACAGTGTGAATGGATATGCAGGAATTTCTCACATATGCAGTCAAAAACACCCTTAGGAATAACTAAGGCAAACACTTGAATAAAACCCATTGTCTTATATTCTCAATACCTGAAAATGTCACCTTCCATAGCAAAAAACTGAAGTTCATTCAAAAATAATATGCAAATACTAACTGACTTATATATTATGTATCTTAAACTCCTCCCATTTATTTCACTACCTATTTTTTCCTTAGGTCTGAAAAATAATGACAAATGCTGCCCCCATAACTTAGCAAAATTATTTTCATTGTGCAAAGTGCATCCTTTGTTATTATTGTCTTCCATTTATGTCAAAAATAGAAATCAATTTTGCAATAAGACTAATCCATCCCACTGACAAATATTTAAATCCATCCCATTCTTTACCTCGAAAATATGGAATGAGATTTCAATATAATGTATATATTTCAGAAAGAACACTAATGATAATCATTCTCCAAATTTTCACTTATAATCTCCCTAGAGCATGAATTATTGCCGGAAAATTTTTGAGTACATGAATTTTTAAAGAAAATTCATGTACGAGACAAATTTCCCGCAATTAATTCAAGCACGTGGGGGATTCGGTAAGAAAATTGTATACCGGAATTATATTTAAATGGAAAACATTAAGTAAATATTTATTATGACGTTATTCACAAATAAATAGAAGGCTGGGTGTAATGGGAGTTTTGGTGGAGATTTTTTTCTGATTTTCCCCGTTCCCTAGTAAAATAAAATATATAATATCAGATAAACTATTATGTAAAATTAATTGATTTCATACAATTTTCTTACTAGGTTTCAGGGAAATGTTAATATTGACTAAAAATGAAAGTGGATACGTTCGTATTGCGGGAGATATTTTTTGATTTTCCATGTGCCCTAGTAAAATAAAATATATAATATCAGATAAATTTTTATATAAAATTGATTGTTTTCATACAATTTTCTTACTGGGTTTCAGGGAAATGTCAATATTGATTCGGAATTAAAGTGGATGTTCGTATTGAGGGATATTTTTTTTTTTTCCCCCCAAAAAAAATTTAACAGATACATTATTATATAAAAATAATTGATTTCATATAATTTTGTTACTTGGTTTCAGAGAAATGTCAATATTGACTACAAACAAAGGTGATATACAGCAAAAAATATATAACTATACCTATACATATATACTTAAATATTTTTCATATTCTTTTAGGTTTAATTATAAGAAAAATTAATATTAGCGGTAATAATTTGTTTTTCAAATAATTCAGGAAATCGGGATATTTTATTCTTTATTCCAAATAGAATGTTGTTGGCGTATGTTGCCGGTTGAAAAAATATTTTGTAAAGTTAGCCATGGATTTGATATTCACTACTCCTGTCAATCAATATTTTATTTGTGGCATTATAAGTTCCTCATACCATTGTATACAATCATACGTTAGTAAAAAAGTGATGATAAAATGAACTTTCAATCGTATGAATTGTGTTCCTTTTGCAAAGAATCACAGTTAAATGTAAAATATATAACATACCTAGTGGAAGAATCTGGATTAAATTCTGAGCAAGAAAACTTATTTGAAGTGACTGGCAACATTCTGCGTGATATTGTCCCTTCTCTTGGACACAAATCTAATACTCAAAGAAATAAACTGGTGTCTCAGTATCATTTTTATTTTATGAAACACAGGCATATTGTTGAAAAAACACCGGTTCTGTGTTTTATTAACCACTTAGGAAAGAGGAGGTAGAAGTGGAATTTGTGAAGAATTTAAAATTAATTATTGATATTATAGGATGTACACCTTAATGAATTGTTTAATATTTCCAACTTATAAAGTAAGTAAATAAAAAATATTGTCAATATTATTTCAATATTATTTTTGTCTAATTATATGATAGCTGTCATGTGCCGGGAAATTTCCACTTATTAATTTTACGTCTACAAGCTAATGTGGATGAAAAATCTTCAGAAAATTTGCTGGTTACCATAGTAACAATGTCGAAATGAAGCATCTGATTGGTTGAAAATGACTGGTATAAAATGTTCAGAGAAATAAATATTCATTATGTCTCCAGGGCAATTTCAGTGTCCTATCCTGTTGATAGATGAAGCTGTGAAGCTATGATAGAAAAGCCAATACGCCCTTGACAATACAGAATCATTGAGGTTTATATTGTCATATACTCCTAGCTGATAATTTATAGTTGTAGAGATCGACTTGTTGGAGTTCAATAATTATTGAAATGGTATTTTTTATATTTTGAATTTAGAAGTTGATCGATCTTGACCTTATTTGATGCATGTATTTCATGTGCCAAATATATTTGCATCACATCAAAATGAAGTATTCACCTAGGCTAGATATATAATCATCCAGAATATCCACTATAAAAATCTCTTCGGAACATTTTGTCTCATTGAGTATGAAATAAAAAAATATTTAATGGAAGTTCACTCCTTCATTGAATATATATATATATATATATATATATTGTTATGTTGTATATGATTGCTGTAAGTTTTTTTTATTTTTATTTATTGAAATTTTTGTGACGAATACTAATCATAACAAAAGAAAACTCCGGTTATAATGCTTGTTACCCTTTTTTCCTTCTTCTTTCTTTTTATTTCACCTTTTTTCAGTTCAGTCCGTATGCCTATGTAGAGATGATCTCAAGAGGATTGTAGCTGCGCCATCTAGTTGTTTTCTTGATGTCAATTTACTGTTTATGTTAGAAAGATTGATTGTAAAATGATCAAATAATAAATAATGACTCCAAAAACAGTAAGATAGTCGATTTTTATTGAAATATTACTCAAAACAACCAATGCCTGCGATATCTATCGTATTCTAGTAATTCTTTTCAACCAACCAAAATTAAAAACTTAAAATTTGCTTGCTCATGCGCAATAATAGAAGTATTTTTGATAAACAGAAAAAGAATATTTTCACTCAAAATAATGTGTTTTTTGTAATCAAAACCAAGATTGATTGAGTTTATGAAGATAAAATACCTGTTATGAGTATTTCTTGTACTCACACGAATCCAGGAATGCTCTGTGGTTGGTTTGAAGTGTGTGTCTTGCAAAACTCGGCCTCTTTACTGCTAGTGAAGTGAGAAGTTGGGACTCTAACCTCCAATTCTTAGTATATTTTGCTCCTGTTTTGTTACAAAGTTGATTGAATGCATGAATGTCTCTCAAATGCCTCAGTTATAAGCATGTTTCCTTCATTGATCGTAGAAATTTACAGTTCTGCTTCATTTTTTATTTTCTTTTCTCGACTCCCCTTATTTTTTTTTTCTCCTCAGTAACCATCAATTTTTGTTATCTTTTATCAATTTTCACTATTAGCACCTTTTTGAAAACACATTTTTCAACTCCTTACCTATTATACTTATGTACTAATTTTATTTCTACACATAGTAATATTCAGAGTTTTCTATGCTCAAATTTTATTTTGATCATTTAGAAGAAAAATAATATGACATTTGCCTGTCAGGTTTCCTTTTGGTTCTAAATTTGTATACAGGATGTTCCTTGCATATAAATATGTTTAGTTGAATTCTGAATGTTTGTTTCCAAATTTGGATTTGTATATTTTTATAGGCTGTTCCAATTGAATGAACTAATCAAACATAATGATGATGATAGAAAACTCCACTGCCACCCTTTTGAATCATCTGCGTCGACTACAATATGGCAAAAGGTTTTCAAGATGCAAACCATACAAAAAAAAATTCTAAAAACAATCACAGCATGTATTTATGAAGTTTTTGAATATAATTATGCCCTATTTTTATCTTTTAATTTGACATATATACCATATCATAACTATATATATATATATATATATATATATATATATATATATATATATATATATATATAAACAATATTATTTTGTCAAATTCGTTTGGGTGGGTCATGAGTATTCTTTCCAATAATAGGATTGAACCGCTCCTATTGCCTTGTTTCAAATAGACGAATGTCCATAGTCTGCCTCAGTGCCGATCCGCGCCTATAGGCAGTACGCATGGCTTCATGCTCGATGACAAGGTGGAACTTTGAGAGCTTTAGTAGACGTCGTCCACATGACACTTCCTAGACAAGCCAGCCATCTAGTTAATTTCTGGACTTGCTTCTAGTGTCGGGCAAATAATAGCCGTATATATCCAGTGTAGGCTTTGAGAGTCAGACCCAACATGTTGCCGAAGGCTCTTCTGCATGCCTGATAGGAGTAGATAGCCTTCTTGGTACAATTTCCAATATGCTAATTTCTAGTCAGCTTAGAGTCTATGGTGACTCCAAGGTATTTCAAAAGGAAGGTTGAGAAAGAAGTATTTTTCAGTGTATAATTTTCAAATATATTTAGAAATACTTCTTTCTCAACCTTCCTTTTGAAATAAGAGTTTATACACTTCGCTAGCCTCAAACTCATCCAAGGTATTTGGTCAACCCTTTGTATGGAAGCCATCTTCCTGAGATAAGAATTCCTGGAAGAGTTCCTTTTTTGCGTTTCATGGTGAAGAGTACCAAGTCGCTTTTTCTGGATTCGACTTTCAACTCTGCAGCGGAACACCACTCTCTACCCTGCCAAGAGCGTTCATAATGATTTCTCTTAGCAGGTTCACCGGTTGGTCTGGAGCCAGCAAATCATAAACATATGCTTGTGTTTACAGTCCTGATTTGTTTAGCTCCATGAGAAGCTTGTTGACTACCAGGCACCATAATAGGGAAGACATTTCATTTAAAATTTAACTTTTCATTTTGTGTTGTTTTTTCGTTTACTCTATTCTTTCCTTGTCTGCCAAATGATATTGCTAAGACATGCTTATTGATTAGGTGGGGACCAAGACAAGAGGCACCACCACATGGACTTGAAACTGACTGAGAAAAATAATAGGGCGAGAACTACAATATGAGAAATTAAAATATATTTGAGTAATTCGAAGGCCTTGAAAGCTTTTGATGAATTATGGAAAAAACCATATTATTCCAAATAATTTTTTTAAATTTAACTTGAAGAGGATGAGAAAAAAAATTTTGTGAACAACAGAAATATTCATACAATAATGTTGACAAGTTTCAATGTCAATCAACTTCATCTGAATAATTGAAAAAGGTTTTGAAAACATTTCTAACTTGCTGTGCGTCTTATCTTGACCAATTAAACTGCTGGTAGTAATTATTCAACGCATCTTGCTGATCAGCAGGATATATAAAAGCACCTTCCATAACAATGATGAAGTTATGCAACAAGCAAACACACTTCGTGATTTTCTTAGCTTTCCTACATCACTTTCAATTGGCTCATTTGATATTCGGCATTCGCTGTTAAAATTCCAAGCCCACACGCTACACACCTACTGGCCCTTGCCAGTTTATACTTTTATATTCAAAAAAAGGCTTCATCAGATATGTTTTTAATGGGTAGGTATCATCACCAAGCATGACAAAAGGCATTCCACAAGCACTTCCATGAAATGTTAGTACTGGTAAACTAGTTGCATAGTTTCCAAAAATGTGATTAAATGTTATGTCAGTTCTCAAAACATTCAAGATTTTCTCAGACAAATCAGCGAAAAATAACATGAATCGTAAATTCAACTGAAATGTATGTTTCAATAGATTGATTGCAAATGCAATGCTTAGAAATGAAATGAAACATTCAACAGTAATTCATATTTGCAGAACTCTTGGATATTTTGTGCTGAAATAATGCTATTTATCGATTTTGTGATTTTGACAATTTTTCCAATTCAAAGGAAACCATGCAAACTATTCACATTGGCATTCAATGAAAGTTCAATCATTTCTAGAATTATTTAGAATTTTTAATGGCCGCCTCAATAATTCAGTCTTTGGTAATCTATATTTGTCATTATTTTCACTCTTCACTCATTATCAACTACAGCTCGTATATTTTCTCTCTAGCGATATCACAATCTATAATTGGTTTCAATTTATAAACAATTTCTCAAGAAACGTCAAATAATGTCCGTCTTCCTGGGCGAGATTTTGCATAATTTTTGAAAAACAGTTACAAGTGATATTTTTTCTTCTTACGTATTTCACTTTAGATACGATCCCTATACTTACTTATTTTATTGTTCTGAAAAAACATAAATTTTTTTTTTTGATTTAGCCATAAGAGAAATAACATTATATATCACCTGTTTGGCCTTTGTGACTGTGGAGAAAGTAATTTCCCGGAAGAGACTGGAAGATGTGAACAGGATACCCAGGCAGTTGAATTTGTTAACAATTTCAACCTCTTTGCCATTGATTGTGAACTTATAGTTGTGGGATGTTCATGTTGAATTGACTTCGTTTTTTCCTATTCCAATGAATGTGTGAAATATAAGAGCTCTCAGAAAAAAATTAGTTTAATTTCAGAAATAAACATACATAATATGATAATAAATCAACGCATCTAATCATGAATATATTGATGGGATTATTTTACCAAAATTTCAGAAACTTCTAGTATGGACCAACATGTTTCTATACATTTCGATATCTAGAAATATTAGTAATCGGAGGATGAGTATTATTCATTTGGAAATAAAGTAAAATTTGTCTGGGGTATGTGAATACCCATTCTCCTTCTCTCTTCAAAAATGAGGAGAATACGCAATATTTTTTTTCATAATTGCATATTAATTTTTCGAAATCTTGTTCAGTTACTACATATTTTTAAAGGAAAATATCAAAAATATTTCATTTTCCTAATTTATTTGAAAAAAAAGACTATTTCATATTATTTTCCTAGTTGGTATTTCAGTGCTAAAGATGTTGAATGGCAAATATCAAAGATATGATTTTCCTAAGCTCCATAACTGGGATAAATCATATTAGGAGGAAAATTTGTCATTGGATCTATTTCGTCGAACAAATATTGTTCAATACTGCACATGAGCGCAGGCTTATAATGAGATGATTTTGCTTTTATGATTAATCGAAATATCATTTTGTGAGCGCTATTATAATTTATTTCTACATCATCGTATTGGTTGAGAAAATTAGCGAATTAATGTTGTGAAGGAATTTTGCTTTAGAATGAATAATGTGGTCGATCCTCCTAAGTTTGGTGAACCAAATTCGTATTTGAAGTTCATGATCAGGAATTACATTAATAGAATGATATCATTTTCTATTCCTTCTGTTTCTTTCAGTTTTCGTTTGAGTATTGAGTTCCAAGGATGCACCCATACAGTTTCAATCTGGTTTTCGTCAATGTTCAAAATAGTGCCAGTGGCCATACAAATCTATAGTTCATCTTTTTGTTCAAACCACAGATATATTCTTTCCCAACACACTTTTAATGAGATTCAGTTGCTAAGCAGTTCTGTTCTTCAATAGTAACCCATTTTCTACTATGAGGTTCGATCATAAAAAAAGTTTTATTTCCATGTCCTCTATGTCCCAAAAGGAGTCAAATCTATTGGTTTGATGATATGAACAGGATGTTCATAAAATCAGATGTGGAATCATCTGTGACTGGAAGATAAACTTCAGCAAGGAAAGTAGTTGTTTTCTGTCAGATATTACAAAAAATAACTTCATTAGTGTCGCCGATTTTTCAATTTTCAGAAAAATATTTCTATTCAATATTCAATTGAGAATTTTTTCCTTTTCAACAAGAGTAAAATCTAAATGTGAAGAAATCATTTATTTGAAAAACAAGGACATCTAGAGATTCACATACTTTTATCAATGTATAGTTACTTTCGTAACCTGTTATTATGAAGACTAATTTGATTTGAGACGAATGGAATATTTGTCAAAACGAGCGTACCAAGTGAGCGAGTTTTGCAAATTGCTTGAGTCAAATTTAATTATACTTCTTAATATGTTGAGTACCAAAATTATGAAAATTGTGAGCCCGACAAATAAATTCAAGTTTACCGCTTTACTTTCAGAACGTCAGCGATGAATTTGAAATTTGACTTTTCATAGCGAGGTGGGACAAAATAGTTTTTTACTGCTTATTTATTTCTAAATTCTAAAATATTTTATGTTATCATCAAAATTGGCGTTTTTCTTGGTTTATCATTTTGTTTTAAAATTGAATGGTCGAGTGGATGGAATTGGCAAGTGATAAAATATAAAGAAAAAATTGACCTTTCATATGTAAATACCCTCAAACAACAACATAACTACTTTGGTCACTAGTAACTTTGCTTTGAATCGTGATGAACATGGAAGTTGATAGTGAATGAATATCATTATTTACAACCATTATTCGAACAGACAAAACAAAAAGTGAAAAATATTACTTACCTCCTTTATCCACTCGACCTTTCAATTATTTTTCAACTTTTTTTTAATCGTTAAGATTCCAACTGCTGGTATAGAGGATCGACACATTCAATACTACGGAGTGAAAACAAAGACAAATGAAAAATAAAATCGATGAAAAATGATAGTTGGGATTGATTCATCGTTCGAAAATTATAAGAATAGACTGGCGAGTCCAAGTATACTATCAGCCCTACTTTGGTGTCTTAACTATATGTTATTATATCCGTATTTTCATGTAACAATTGTTGAGATAACTTGAAGATACGAAAATTAACAATGTGCTTGTAGCAAAACTTCAAAATAATAATACATGGAATCACAGAACACTTATTTGAAATATGGAACAGATCAAAGCAGTACACTGTTTGTTACAATCTTACTTCTGAGTACAACATTGCAGTTGTAATTATAGGTATAGTTTTTTCGCATTTTTTTGTGGTTAATTTTAAATGAAAAAAAAGAAAAGGGGACTTTGGACTTTTCAGCACCAGTACGAAATGATAATCGATTGTCTCTCTCGTTACGGAAAAATTACGACCAAAAATTTCGATAAGATTATCAAATGTTAGGAAACATTAAACAAACGATTCAATCTTTGTGGCAGTGACGCCATCAAGTCTACAGAAGATTGAAAAAAGTAAGCAGACTTTAATAATTGACATGAGACAAAATATCTAAACTTTTATGAACAACGTAACAGATGTACCGATAATTATATATCATTCCAGACATTTACTAAATGGAAAAGTTCTGTGAGGAAGTGAGAAAGAACTGGCCAAAAACTAAAAGACGCAGAGAAGAATCTATTGTTGCTTACGAGGGAACTGGTATCTAAAACCGGTTTTTTGCAACAGCCTTTTCCGGTAAACTAAATCCAAATATTTGATACCATAATGTCTAAAAACTAAGCAATCTAGTAAAATACAAACCCAAGAAAACACCTGTATAAATTGAATAGGAGACGAGGTAAAATTTCCCCCCCAGGAAAACAAAACTGGTATTTGCCTAACACCTGCCCAACACCAGGCAGAGACACCCCCTTCGCCCACCACCCCTGGTTGAGCAAGCTGGATGTCTCCAACCCCATTGCATCATGTGAGGATATGTACATAGTTTTCAAGTTGTAAATAGTAGTTTAAGTTGAATTGTAATGAGAAAGACGAATTAAACCTTTTTGAATTGAATTGAATTGCTAGTTGAAGGATTACCAAATAGTACTGAACTGGGATTTTATGTAAGTTATGATCTTGGAGCATTTATATTCCGAAAATGTTAATAATTATTCGCTTTGTTAATCTACCCTCATTGAGCCAGTTTCTACCTACATTTTCTGGATTATTATGTGGTATTGCAAGCTCCTTGGGGTATGGATCATTGTCTAAATAAAAAATCTCGACATGATTCAAAATGGAATTGTGTAAAATAGTACATGTGTTTATGATTGTTGCAGCAATTTCAAGATTGTAATGAAGAGATCTATGCCGAAGGCAACATCTTTCCTTCAAAACACCATTGAGCCTTACAATTACATTTATTGCACTCCTGTGTACTCGATTAAAGTTTATCTCTTGAACATTCAGATTCTTTCCTTCTACTGGTGTCATGAGGAAAGGCTGAAGAGGATAACCCGAGTCTCCAATTAACCAGGAATTATTATTTCCACCATTCAAGTTTTCTTCCAAAAGAGTTTCATCTAAGGAGGATGTACAAATTGTTGAATCATGTACAGATCAGGAAATATTGAATTAACACTTGGAATCTCAAGATTTGCATCTACTATAATCTAAACATTGATACTATAAGAATCCTTTACGGTAAAAAAAACCAATTCCTGGTATTTGTGGATTGCATCTATAATTCCTGGAGAACCACCTCTATCCATGAAGCCCTCTTTTACCATTGTCATTTCCTGATCAGTTTGAGGAAATTTTATAATATAACTCTTATGAGTAACAATAGCAGAAGTTACTTCATTGGTACTCGGTGACAGTGTTTGCTGAGCCATAGGTAGAAAGTAATCCTGCCCAACGCACTTTTGATAACTTGCTTGGGCAAGAAAGTGAAGTGTTGAAAATATTTTGTGACTTGCAGGATTTGCAATCTGATGCTTTTGGATGTTCCTCATATGAGGTGATATTTCAGTTACCAGATCAAAAGCTAATTGTCTTGACAAATGGTAATTTATTCTATCCCTTATAAGGATACCTGACGAAAGAGTTCCGTCTATAATTTGTCATGAAATTCTATATGAAGATATAATCACAATTATTCGGGATTAAATCCACATCTCACAAAATTGTCATCATAGACACACTCTAAAATTTATACAGGTTCAGTTGGTGCTCTTTGATGTAAGTTGCTCGGTGATATATGAATGATCTTGATTTCATTTCATCCCTTGATTAAACATTCGGAATCTGTACAATCCAACCAAGGATTCCAGGTATGATGAAATAGTTTTGGGTTGGCGTTTTCGATATCTGTCTCTTCTTCAATCTGGGTAACGAGGACTGCTCTATAATCCACCAAAGCTCTTTTCATCCGCCTCACGACACTAGGGAAAAACTTTGCCAAATCATTCTCCTCACAAGGATCACTGGGAATATCGTAAAGGCATAGTGCACCACCTGTGAAAAATATTGATTTATTTCAATACAGGACAATACTGGAAAAAATAACACATAAAAAGAACGTGAAATATGATTAGTATATAAAGGCCACCAAAAAAATATTGCATTCATATCTAGATTTATTGGTCAATACACTAGGTGTTCTGATAATATCATATCAGTAAATATATAAATATCAACAATATGAATTTGGAGAATTGTCCGGAGAAAGAGAAAGATGGACAATGATTTAGTGAACTACCTGAAAGGCTACTGATTTCCAACGCTTTCATTCATTTCACATTAAGAAAGCACGGTGAAAAAGATGAAGTCGGAGTGATCGTCATGATTCCATATTCAGATTGAAAATGAGAGATGATCCCAATAAATTTCTTTTGAGCTAGATCAATAGACATTTTCCTACTATATCATTTAGATGTGACACATGTGGAAGACGGGTGTATATTGCCATTCAATAACGAATTACGTGGTTGAGAATTGGAAAAAAAATATTGCCCAATTCATCCAAATTCTGGGAACCGCAAAGTTTTGATGGGTAATATATATATATATATATATATATATATATATATATATATAAATATTTGGTTATTAAGGACTTAGCGTAAAAACTACAAAAAAACATATTTTTACTTTTTTATCGACCATCAACTGTAAGGTGTTATGCAAAAAGTTAGAAATAATATATATATATATAATAAATATATATATATATATATATATATATATATATATATATATATATATATATACTGTATTCCGTAGACCTATTTTTCAAAACGAGCGGAATTCTTCATGGACATATAATAATATTCATGGACATATAATAATATGGACTGGTTGTGAGAAAGAGACCATGGATATCAGAACCTGTGAAAAAGGACAGAATCAGTTCAGGCAAAACATTGGTTTCGTATATTGTTTATATGTGTTTTCGTGTGGTGTTTTGCAAGTTTTTTGTAAATTTATCCAGTGTTTCTGAACTGTTTGACAAGTTATGAACATTCTTGAATACGTATGCCTTCTTCGTGTGCAGCCTACAATTGTGTAGTTACATACAAAAAAGGGCTGGAGGTGAAATTTCATAGGTGAGTAACATGTAATGCCGGTAGTGTTTCGTGGATTTTTTTAACACTTTTTCACAGGTTTCCGAACAATGACCTTATGAGAAAATTTCAATTTAATTTCTCCGTCATGCACAAACTGGGAACATTTTACGTGACTTCTCTTGTTTGTATAACTTCGTTTTATTTTTGTGCCTGTATTTATATTTGTGCCTGTATTATTAGTATCATAGGTGGGTGGCGGGATTTTTTTTGATTCGGGGAGGCAGAATTTGATGTTTTTTTCCGAGCAATTGCTTAAACTAATGTTGGTTAATGATATTTATAAAGGTATAATGTGATTTATTTGATTCACAAAATTTTTTCCGAGAATTTTTCTTTTTTTTTCTTCTATAAACGTTATGAATATACATGGAATTTCTACTCCGTTGGAGTGAAAGCATATTTTTACTCCGCCGGAGTAAAGGTATACTTTTACAGCGCCAGGCTGAAATGAGACAAACTTCCTTACTCCGTCGATCTCCGTCACGCTCGATGGAAAAAATATCACTTTAATTCCCAATAACACGTACTATTTTCCTCAGTATTTCCCAAAAATAATTGGGCCATTTTTTCTACAGACACGAAATTTCATAGTACATAAACGTTTTTGATGTAGGCATTTATTGATAACAAATTTTGAAATCGCCGGAGTTCCCCATTTAGTTCAATTGCACTTCTAACTTCATTATATCGAATATAAATTTAATTATGAATATTTCGTTCAGTCCTGAACTTTCTGAAAACTTTGGAAGAGAAATAAAAAACATTTTCATTCAGATGGAGGCTCAATGGAATTCTTTTGTTTCTGAAAGATATCATGAAAATATGTCGCATAAAGTTCCTCATTGTGATTCCTTGAACTCATCTCATTAAAAGTAGTCAATACTTCCCTTGAAAAAAAAAACAATACAGGTTTCTCCAATGTAATTCCATAGCCAATTTGTATCTTTTGCCTTGTCTTATTTCTATCCTTCACAACATCTCTCTCTATCTTATATAGTCCTCCAGGAACTGTGTGTTGAAGTCACGTGACGGCCAGTCCATCAGTTATTATTCATATTTTTTATATATATATATATATATATATATATATATATATATATATATATATATATATAATATGAATATAAATATATATCATATTTATCCAGCAAGGAACAGTACGACAGGACCAAAGTTCTTGAATTGTTCTTTATCCATTTTTGGTCAAAACCGAGATGAGCACATAAACTTAAATCAGCACGTAATCCTTGAAATAGTTCACATCAAGTGTTCAACAAATAAAATTCAATGTATCCTATGATATATATTCTCCGACACATTCAAAATATGCTACATGCACTTTTTCATCCGAAGAATTTGATTATATTTTAGAATTTCGTTCCATCGTTACAATACGATAGAACTGCTAAACCTACTTATTGTAACAATAACCAAAAGGGGTTGCACTCACTCAAATCATATCGGATACTTGGTGCGATCACGAATGCATTCAACCTTCGTTGATTCATTGAGGTGAGAGCCATTATATACGGAGCAGATTGAATGTATCTATTTAAAAATCGTTATTTCAGTTTCTCTCAAAATAAGTTTCTACCGAAAGATGCCACTCAACTACAGTGGGTGAAGAAGTCAACAAATCAATTCAAGAATAAGAAACGGAAGGTGTAGTATTCCTGATCAAGGACATTGAGAATGAGAAGAATGCTAAGGATAAAGGAAACATTGGAAATTATAACGACAATGAAAATTGGGATGAAAAATACTAGAAAGTGATATAGGGACAGGAATACATTTCCATAAAAAAAAATAGAGTGATCGATATCTTGTAACATATTCCTTTTTTTTTATACCCGCTTTATTAGTTTCACCTGTATGTATTAATGTAGGTAATGGAATCTGAAATTAATTTTCATCCACTTCCAGTTGTCCGAAATATCTTTAATTTTGCACACATTTCTAGAACCGATGACAATACAGTAATTTCATAGCTATGACCTGCTATTCTCACCTAGATCGTCAGATTTTTTTTCAAAGTTATGGCGTATGCACAGGTTTATCACAGCATAATTTACATTTTGAAATATGGCGAATGCACATTTGCCAAAATTTTTGTTTTCATCGCATGTAGAGGAATCAATGGAAGAGTTTTTCTCTTGTAGTCTTTTTTATTCCTTTGTAGCCATATGGACTAAAAAGTTAAAAATAAAATTATAGTTTAAAAAACTAAAAAACAGGCTTATAAAGCAATAAGGACTAAAATGTTGAAAATAATAAGAATAAAGTCATTGACCAAAAATTTTTATCTCATGTCTCTTCATAATTATATCAAGATGAGTGATATCAAGCACCTCACGCTTTTTTACATAATAGAAAATTTTTTGGTCTATTACTTTATTCTTATTATTTTCAACATTTTAGTACTTATTGCTTTATAAGCCTGTGTTTTAGTTTCTTAAACTATAATTTCATTATATTAAACTGACGAAAAACAGTTGTTTTGGATGTAAGATCTTGGTTTCACTATATTCTTTCTGATTGAAAATTAAAACCTGATGTGGATATTGCCGATAGTTATGAGATTTTTCGAGATTACTGGTACGATATCAAATCATTTTCTGAAAAACAATATGTCGAAATATCAGTGTCCAAATCTCAGTAATTAGACACGGTAAATTTGCTGTCGCTTAATTTAAAATTTTCTGAGGTACGTACGTATTGTCACCACCTGCTCTCTGATCCTTCTTGACTTACAACCCTTCGAGGGCCAATAAAACGCGATTTTCAAATTTTATTTTCAATGTCAACAAAATGTCTACTTTTTTTTTCCGCCCAATCTACACACTCCATTTCAACTGTATCACATGAAATGCACCATAAAAATCATTTTGAGACTATGAATCATTTTAACTTTTGCAATAGTTCAATTACGTTATTGAAATAATTACCAACTTATGTTAGGGAAAACTGGTAAAATTTGCTGCCCTTGGACATCATTTGATAGCATTCTCTTGTGAGAATTTGGGCAACAGTAGTATGTCCTCACTACCAAAATATTTGAGAATTGAATAGAGAACAACTTTATTATCGATGCCAACGACGGAAAAAACCCATCAAGAGAAGGGGCTGGAATATTTTTTGGCGGCAGAATATCTCTGGAGAAGAAAATTACTGAAAGTTTGATGAATTGTGGTTTTTTCACCATTTGTTGAACGTGGTGTCAGTGTTTGGAACAGGGGATGATGTCTTCCTATTGTAAGCTACCTTTTATAATGGAAATCAAAAAGTCCAGCCCTAAGGTTAGAAATTGCCTGTTTAATCCTCTTGCGATTTTCTACGGCGCTGGATCCCGTCTCGACGAACAGTTGGCCTGTATGGTGTTGACGTGAACGTTGTTGAGATAATACAGGACCACGGTATTAAGTAGTGTCGACGATTACAGGAATATAAAGAGAAAATAAAAAAAATCCCAAATCGGTCCTTTCAGGAGGTGCTACGCCATCCTCTTGAATCAGATCCAAAACCATATCCCAACTGGATATCAAAAACAAGAAAATTTCATACCTCTATTAAAAAATCCTCAATAGAGTACTCTATAAAGGAACATCACTTAAAACAGTCCCCCTCAAAACTCTATAAGAATTGATCCTGGTATACAACATGGCTATTCAAAAAATTGTCAACGGCTTACCTTCGTTGAAGGGTTTATGCCGTGTTGAGGACAACAGCGGCCATTATGGCAGCTGACCACAAGCAAAAAAATAATAATTTTTCAGTAAAAAATCAAACCGACAAAATACTGAAACGCAAAAAATAAAATAAACCTTCTTAGTCTCAATAACTAAGCTCCTAAACTAATGTTAGTACCTAATTTTGAGTCGGCGCCAAACAAACAAGCAAATGAGTTAGGTGAAGCGTAAAATGATGGCATCGAGATGCGCGGTGACATTTTGATAATTTTTTTGGAATGAATGAATGATCTTGGTTGATTGTTTATTTGGCGCCGACTTGAAATTAGTTACTTACATTAGTTTAGGATCTTAGTTATTGAGACTAAGAAGGTTTATTTTTTGGTTTTCAGTTTTTCGTCGGTTTAATTTTCTGTTGAAAAGTTATTATTTTCCAATTTTTGTGACTGAAATCTACTAATTACTACATATTCATTTTTATTTCTTCCAAAATACGTACCCACCTTACTTCAAAACTATCAACAGTTAAATGATATGATTATCAACTTTAATTATTTATTGTTATTTAATAGAAATTATTTTTGATAGTTCTGGTTAGTTTATTCGATCACTTTGTATATAATTCCATCCTTTCATAGACGGATTGTGATGGATGTAGGAGAACAAAAATCATGACAATAGCAATCTGTCAATGTCAACTACATATGTGTGCCAATGTTCACAAGTGGAAAATCAATCATACACTATTTTTCTACTAAGAGGTATATACTATCTAATAAAAAAAGAATTATCCAAATCGGACAACCCAGTATAAAATTATGCCTGATAGAATCGGTTGACGAACCAAAATTCAAAGGGTGAACGATCAATATCCTCCATTTTGCTACCCTTAGGGGAGGATTTTTCTTGTAAAATTCAAATGGGACCAACTCCAATGTGCACCCTATTGAACGAGAAAAAAATCATCAAAATCAATCCACTCTGTAAAAAGGTATGCGTGGTCATACATGAACAGAAAAAATGAAAATACGCGTCGACTAGAGAACCTCCTCCTTTTTTATTTTGTTGGTTAAAAATAAAGAATCCCTAAGATGATACTATTCATACAGGTGTGCAGCCTTTTGAGGGTAGCAGCATCAAACTTCTCTTCCCCGTCAAATCCGGAACCCCGTGATAGATGAATACACCTTGGTTACCACAAAACCAAACCTTGTTCACCGTGCATACTTCATCATTCTCATCCCCTTCGTCAAAATTCTAGCGTTTCCGCTTTGAATTCAGGATCACGTGACTAAAATAGAGAACCATTCATTGGCGTAATCCTAGAGGTTTTAGCTTACTTGAGAACAAACAATAACGGGACTTCACGGAGAAACTGAAGACGAATTCTAAACAAATATGTTTATTACTTCCCAACAATAATGTGAACTAAACTAAACAAATTCAGAAATAACCAAATCCCGGAATAAGTGGACAACTAATTAAATATCCAAAAATTGAAACTTCGTAAGTACTGGATATTTTCCGAAAAAATAATATGTGCATTAATGCTCGATGTATTGAAATTTATCTAACTCATCTGCCTACTCATCACTGAGTTATTTCAATGGTCTAGCAGAATTCAGGTATTTCCTGAATGTAAGCAAAAATGGAAACAAAACTAGGGCAAGGGAGTTTTACATGCTTATGACTGAGCCGTATCGCTTAGAGAGCGAATGTCCGTAAATATTTATCAAACGCTCTTGATATCCATTCATACTTCTTTGAAATTCACCCCTTTTTCCAATCACGTGCAGGAATAACTTACTCGAAGGCTCACACGGGTTCTTCGTAGATTTAGAATCAAGACATTTTATAGTAGATCCCTTCCTGAGGCTGTCATATTCTTCCTCTGCCAAAGGATTGTAATTGATCTTCCGTATCACTGTTCCAGCCGGACTTTCGCTCACTGCAGTGGTATTATAAAGTTGTTCTTCTATGTCAGCAGTTACGATATCACCATAATAATCGTTGAATGATCCATTTTGGCTGGCACCTGCGAAATGGAAAATATTGATAAAGAAAAAATACATGGATATATATATATATATATATATATATATATATATATATATATATATATATATATATAATGCTAGTCAAAAGTCCACTCCCCCTCGTATCTTTTGAACGGGTATACTTATAATAATGAAATTTGGAGGGTGGAAATAAACGGATGTAGGCTTCTCAACTGGTCATAACAGGTGACGCAATAGTCATGAATGACGTCACAAGGCCACTGTGACCAATAATTTTAAATGGGACCCTATGGCAAGTGACAGCTCGTTTGAAAGGTATTGAAAATGCCTATTCAGTCATACCAATTTTGTTTGGGTTTCGGCTGATTTTGATTGATAAATTGAAGAAATACGAAAATTATAGTTTCGCATTTAATTAATAAAGATTTTAAAGTGCGCCTCTGGTTAATTGTCAAAAAGGTTGACGTTTTTGAATTCTCTACTTGTCAAAAGTGTTTATACCTTGAAAATTTACCTAAGCTATTGTTTAACGAGACGTTTAAGTGTTTACATAGGCAAAATGGTACGTACTGTAGCCGACAAAGTAGCAGCTATCTTAATAACTGGTGAATGTAGAAACAATTTCCATGCAGCGGAACGACTGTTTAATGAGAGGTACCCCGATCGCCCTATATCGAGGGTTTATTTGAGGGAGCTTCTTCGGAAGTTTGAAGCATCAGGTAGTGTTCAAGATGCCAAACGATCTGGTCGACCAACAATTAGTGATGACAAAAAAATTGACATAATTGGAGAAATGGTAGTAAACCCTACTTCTTCCACAGCCCAAGTTGCGTCTATCTGTGAAGTCAGTCAAAGGACAGTACATAGGGTGTTGGCTAAAAACAAATTTCATCCATACAAATTAAAATGGTGCACCAACTTTCAGATGATGACCCCGACCGAAGACTAGAATTCTGTGAAACTATGTCCAATAAAATGAACCAACAACCAGGCTACATACAGACAATTTGTTTTAGTGACGAAAGTACTTTCTTTCTCAATGGAAATGTTAACACTCAAAATGTGAGGTATTGGAGTGACACAAATCCTCACATCTTTCGTGAAAAACATACTCAATTTCCAGAAAAGTAAATGTTTGGGCAGGTATTTTGGGAAACCACATAGTTGGGCCTCTTTTCTCCAATGCTAACTTAACCGGTGAATTGTATCTGGAGATGTTACAAAATGATATTGAGGCGTTAATTCTTGAAATTCTAGAAGATAATCCAGATGAATTCGACAACTTGGAAATAATGTTTCAACAAGATGGTGCTCCTGCACACTATTACGGTGCAGTAAGACGTTACCTAGATGAAGAATATCGTGGTAGATGGATTGGACGACGAGGTTCGATCGAATGGCCAGCTCGGTCACCGGACCTTACACCATTAGATTTTTTTCTATGGGGGTACTTGAAATCTAAGGTTTACGCTACAGCACCTGACAGTATTGCCATTCTGAAACAACGAATTGTTGAAGAATGTAGGGCAATTTCCGCTGACACACTGGGACGAGTACGACAAGAGTTTAGCAATAGGATGCATTACTGCCAGGAAGTAGATGGAGCACATTTTGAACACTTATTATAAGAACTGGTTCTTAAATCTTTATTAATTAAATGCGAAACTATAATTTTCGTATTTCTTCAATTTATCAATCAAAATCAGCCGAAACCCAAACAAAATTGGTATGACTGAATAGGTATTCTCAATACCTTTCAAACGAGCTGTCACTTGCCATAGGGTCCCATTTAAAATTATTGGTCACAGTGGCCTTGTGACGTCATTTATGACTATTGCGTCACCTGTTATGACCAGTTGAGAAGCCTACATCCGTTTATTTCCACCCTCCAAATTTCATTATTATAAGTATACCCGTTCAAAAGATACGAGGGGGGGAGGGGACTTTTGACTAGCACTGTATATATATATAAGTACAGTTTTGCGTTAGGCAAGGCGCGCATTGAAGTAGTAAGATAGTGGTCCAGAATTGGCGGGTGACATAGGAATTATAAATGAGTAGTGTGGCAGTGTAACGGCAGCAGCGAACTGATATCAACATGATTTCATCAGTACTGAGATAACAAACATCATATCGGATCAACAAGTGTCGCCGTCTAAAATCGAGGACACTTTTTGATCAGAGCAATTAGCTAACATTCAAAATAAACCCGAGGAAAAACTGTATTCGGTCCATTCTCTTGGTAGTACATTCTAATAATTTTTTCATTCTAGATTATGAAGAGATATTATTTAGATTTGAAATAGAAAGTGCAAATGCATAAAACAACATTTATCCAAATTAGCTCAAAATTCGTGAAAAAACCAATGAATTGCTCAATACTTATGATTAACTGAATCGCAATGTAATGTATGCATCGTGCATTCATCTTCTAGATAAGTTCCATACACTTGGTGCATGGTGGTTTCGATCGCCCCATCAACTGGTTAGAAAGTTTATTCATTAAGAACACGGACTGATAAAAACCTGTGGAATTATCGCTCAAAGTTCCAATGAATTTTTCAAATCAAATATCAGTGAAATGCAATGGAAGCTAAATAATGTATTACCAAGTCAAACTACATGAAATGGTGCTCGAATTGGCAAATAACGAAAACTTCTGATTTTACGATATTGTCGTACATGTAGTTCGTGTGAGAAATATTCCATATTGCGTGGTCAAATGATGCAATAGATATCAACAAATTTGGCAATATTCTCCCTTTTCTGAGAATGAGAGGTGAAGGTTACATGGCAAACAAAAAAAATGGAGGAAATGTGATCAGATTACGTTATTTACTGGAACATCTTATGATTAAATGAAGCTTCTTCGGCTAGAGACTGAAAAGTGCTGCTAGATGTTTGGCAGTTGGTTATCCGGAAGACTATTGGAGGGGCATGTGTGGTTCATGTATATTTGTTGGATTATTTGGTGGATATCTCTGTTTTTGTCGATAGTTGGAGTTTGCCAGTGTTTTGGAGTTAGGTTGTGGGGTCACTGTGGCACTGCGTTTATCTGCTGGAAGGATGATTTGTCTGAGTTATAGTAAATACTTTTCAGGCATAATCTTCCAGCAGGTGTTATGTTCCACTCTGCTAATGGTGGTTGCAATGTCTTGTCTAGTTTATTCCGAAATGTTTTCAGGAATATGGGCTATGGCACTTTCTACTCTGGTGATGATGGTTTATGTTGGGTTAGAGTAGGGAGCGGTAAAATAGTCGGATTCTTAGGACTGGAGGACATTAGTTTCCTCTGAGTTCTCAATCTGCCTACTCATTCGAGAGGATCGAGGATCCGAGAAGATGTGTAGTATTTTTCATAAATAAATTCAATAGGGCGGTGCTATGGGCAAGGCTTGTCCTAGGACATACATAGTACCAGTTGAATTCCTTTCGGCACTTTCCAAGCACTACGAAGGAACAGGTCACAGAATAGATCTTGATCACACCAAAATCATTGCCACTGAGCGCTTGATATAAAAATGAACTACCTCAATAAACATAATGATGGACGCAGACTACCCAAATCAGTAGAAAAGACATGTTTCAATTCATCGATACGAGAAACCCTTACTTGATTTTAGCTATCGGCTACTTTGAACTCAAAATATTTTATCAATTTATGTTAAATATACATTCTACACTCCATATATGTTACATTCTATTTCATACCTACTACTCTTACAAGTTATAAGCGTTTCATATATTTTATTTCCACATTTAAACCTTATTAGTTTCATACTTATCCGTCACTATTCCAATGAAAAAATTATCAAGTATATTCAGAATGCGGCCATGATGATATATAGGTAAAATCTACCCACAAACAAGTTCAAGTTCTATTTATTTACCGCAAAAAAGTATGTTTATCGCACAAATCTATTTATTATTGTAATATATTGTGAATAAAGATCAGTACCTTTATGTTAAAAAGTTCCATGATCTTCTCTCTGAGCTTATAACTAGACACAATATGAGCTTTTCAACGAACTTTTGCATATAACAATTGCTCCTTAAGGCAAATGGCAAGTAGGTTCCTTATCAACTACAGAAAAAGGGCCTTCACTGACTTCAGAAATTTGCTTCTCATATTTCCTAAAAAGTGGATGAAACACCTGGTTCTTAGCAGGAAATACTGAATCCAGACGGAAATATTCTTCAATTGGTTCAAAAAGTTTGTCAATTGGTCGAGAGTAACCAAAGGAAATCCGGTTTGGATCTCATTGATGAGGCTAGGAAAACGGTCTTGTTTTATTAAGCTTTTCTCCCCACTGTACACACAAAATACAGCCTTTGGACGATGGCTTCATGAAATCGTTGGGCACTTACTATGCCGATTGAATTAAAAATTGGTTGAGATCAAAACCTGGGCGTACCTAACACACTATCAGATAGTTGTACTTTTTGAAATAGCTTTTCAAGATAGATAAATAGATCTTCATTGTTTTTCAGAACTTGACAGTCTTATAACAAGGATTCAGTGTATTACAAATATTATGACAGGAAAAACAACACATTTCTGAGTACATAGAAAGAGAAAGATATGATTATATGAAGTACAAGCGCTTATAATATTTCTGTTGATATTTATTTTTTCATTCATTCACGATGAAAGATCTTGATGTCATGATGTTGATCAAATGATTATATATAATTTTTGCATTCAAAGACGTAATATTATTGAGAGCATCGATTGAGGTTCCATGTTTGAAAGAAATTCTGAATTGTGTGGTCTCATCGAAATGTATATAGGGTATTCAAAAAGTATGTATCCAATTATCTCATATTGTTGTTGATTGCAAATGGTACAGAATTATCTCGGATCAACAGGGTATGTGCTTCCGTGGAAGGTGAGTTTCAATATGTATTCGTTTAATACTCGGATATGTGCTATGACGGGGGTTATCTTCATTTGCATTCTAATATTGAGATATTCTCGTGAGCTCTCATATCGAACTGGGTGAACACTCAGAAATTATCCAGAAGTTCTTTTTCATTTATTTTCAGAATTTTTGCATCAATATCTGCTAAATTCGTGTGGAAATTCCAGAAATGTTTTCATTTTCATAGACCAATTGTATATACGGGATCGGATCTTTGGTAGTCCATGGTCTTTCATTTGATAGAGCCAAATTATTATGTGTTTTAATTGTGAGAGATACTTTCACTCATCCGGTCTCTAGTCTGATTATAAAATCTGGGGTGTTCATAGAAAAAAAAATTTACTCGTTCTAGGAGATCGATATATCTTGTTTTCCATACTGGTATATGGTTAGTTAAAATACTGAGGACTAGTGAGTCGAGTAGTTGCATTCGCGATATCCAGCGGTCTATTTTGGTTCTACTCACCAAAGCTATCACTGAACCAGTAGTATGCTTAGAATTTTCAACAGTTATTGGTGACATTTTATTGGAAAAGTGGAAAGAAGAAAAGGTGACACCATTATAGAAGAATACCTGAAAAATAGCAAATGGTTTGGTCTTATACAAAAATCTGCTTTCCTCTAATCTCATTCCTTTTGGATGTGATTTTTATTTTTCCAATGTTGGTCGCTATATTCTCAAAAAATTCTCTGAATTTAAGGTCGAGTTCTGATTCAGAAAGAATAACCAAGTCATCCGCATGAAGAAACATCAACAGTTCCCGCTCAAAATCCAAATGTATTCCATTCGTCCCACGCCGGAAAAAATTGCTCAAAATCTGCGGTTAATCATGAAAATAATACAGGGCTTAGATGGTCACCTTGGAGTAATCCAGTTGTTGCATCATAAGGGTTGGTGTATCCTTAGAACTGGGGACTCTCACTGACGCTTTCACATAAATTTCTCATTTTTGAGCGAATTCATAGTTTGAAATATTTTCGCCATAGCAAAGAGTGATTAACAGAGTCGAATGTTCTCTTGTAATCCACAAGAAGGGTGAGTTCTTTCCTTCTTCCAAGTTATAACTGCAGTTGGATAGCATTTGGAGAATGTTGTAGATGCAGCTTCTCGTTTTTCGGAAACCTGACTGTATTTTCGACAGTAGACGTTAGCCTATTTGCAAGAATTTCAGTAATTTTTTTTTCTTAACAGTTATTTGGTGCTAATCCCCTATAACTTGAGAAGAGCGAATCATTTTAAGGGTATGTTTATAGTTATTCAATACTGCGTTAACTTTGTCATGGGTGATCAGTTTATCGAGAAACTGATGTATTGCGTCATAGAATGGGGTAATTTCGTTCATCCTGAATGAGTTTGTGTGTTGAAAAATTATCATACCTTTGTTGTAAGAGTTACATGAGGGGTTTTGCTACGATATGTTTTTAGGGCTGACCAAAAAGTTTTAGGATTTCTGTTGTTTTCGAGATCATTCAATATATCGTTAAAGTGTGTCTTTTTGTGTTTCACGATTTTCGTTATATGATTTTTGGATTCGATAAATGAGTTCTTCTCCAGAGGAATTATCATTTTTGCATAATTTAATATTATGTGTAACTTGCTTTTCTGCGATATATCATTTGTCATCAAACCAGAATGTTAGGACTTTTGATGGTAAGTTTGTGTGTATTTTTTTTAAAATTTTTTGGTCATTTCCCTTATGGCCAAGTTGAGGTTTCTACAGGAAATTTCTATGTCTTTTGTATATTGCGGCGCTTTTTCAGAGTTGTATATGTCTGGTTTATATATCATGTTTGTTATTCCATTCGAATAGAGCTTTTGGGTTTTTGAGTTGACTATCAGAGAGTGTTAGGCCTGTTGGCTTGAGGGAAATAGGAACTCTAAAATGATCTAAAAAACCGTATTCACTCTGTACGACAAGATCATAGTGAACCCTTATCGTTGATCCAAGACAAATCAATAACGGCGTTTCCAAGTTTACTTATAAAGTGCGCTATGTTATTCGAGAGAGATCTTCCATTAAGTAGACACAATTAGTTCATTCGTGAACTCAATTATGTCACGTCCTCTTTTATTGATTAGATATGGTACCCGCGACGTCGTCCCCGTGGAATTCTATTTTTCCTTTGTTTTTCTTTGTGTTGTTGCATCTAGCTTCTGTGGCTTTGCCCGCTCTCCATTATCACGTTGTCCCGTTTGGGTGGCATAATTGATATAACACCTAAAGTAATGCTTTGTGATGATTTTTACAATCTCACTAACCCCTTTTTCACCCCTTTAGAGACGGAAATTTCAAATGAGGTAAATATGATTCATTTATTTGTAACAGAACGCTGCAACACTTATTTTTATAACACTAACTTGAGAAGTAACGGAACCCCATACAAATTTTCACCCTCCATTTCACCCCTTCAAGGGTAAATTTTTCAAGACATGTTTTTTTATTTTTGACAAAGACCTCAAATACAAATTTTCATTACCCTTACTTGAAAACTAAGGGAATCCCCATACAATCTGTCACCCCCCATTTCACCCCTTAGGGGGTTGCATTTTTAAAAACAATGCAATACATATAACTTTATCAGTAACAAAGTATTCGAATACTAATTTTCATGACCTTAACTTGAAATCTAACGGAACCCCAATGAGAATGTCCTCCCTCCATTTCACCCCTTTAGGGCTTAAATTTACAAAAACACTGAAACACGTATTTCTTTATTCGTTACAAAGACATCAGCTTCAAATTTTTATGACCTTAACTTGAAAACTAACGAAACCCTATACAAACTCTCATGCTTGACTACCCCTTCAGGGGTTGAATTTCTAGAAACACTGAAACATAATATTCTTCATTAGTAACAAAGTCCTCAAATACCAATTTTAATGGCTCCAACTTAAAAACCAACGGAAGCCCTACCCAATCCGCATTTAACCCCCATTTCACCCCTTTAGGGGCTGAATATCCAATAACACTAAAACATGTATTCCTTAATTTGTAACAAAGGTCCTCAAATAACAATTTTTAGCTCACTTAAAACTAACGGGACCACCATACAACCTCCCCTCCCCCATTCATTTCACCCTTTTATGGGTTGAATTTCTAAAAACACTGAAACACAATTTCCTCATTTGGAACAAATACCTCAAAAACCAATTTCAAAGACCCCAACTTGAAATCTAATGGTACTTTCACTTTCAACCCCCTTCTCACCCCCTTAGGGAAGGACTGTCCTTAGCGGTAATATCATCATAGGAATAAGCTGTCAAAATTTCAGCTCTTTAGGTCAAGCGATTTGTTCTGGGCGATGTATTATATATGATTAGATTAGGTCGTTGGATTCAAAAATATTAGTATTTTCGAGGATATGCCTAGTTAGTTCAGCAACTCTTATTAAAGTCACCACCTCTTAGTGAATGAGTAAATAATAATAATAATAATATAATAATAATTTTATTTGCTCAAAATAAAATAAAACATTGAATCGTGCAACACATTCAAATTATAGCAAATAAATAGAGTAGAAAACCCATAAAAGGTAAAACCTTGTGCATGGGTATACTACTTATGATATATAAGCCTAAACTATAAAATATAATAGGATAATGTTAAATTATAAAACAGTAGGTAATTCATTGACATATATATATATATATATAGATAGATATTTCCAATAGTAATGCACACATATATATATATATATATATATATTTATATATATGTATATATATATTTCTGTCAGTCTCTTCAGGGTCAAGTTTATTTTCCGAACTGTTAAACTCTTTATCTTTGCCTTTGAACTTTTTCCCTTTGTTTTTCTCTATTGTTTGTCAATATTCAGTTTGAACTTTTTGATTTTCTTCTTTAACCACTCTAGATTCCAAAAGTTCATTGCTGTAAGGAGATTCTTGCTACTTTTTCTCAAGTTTTAACGCGTTTTGTTAGCAGTTTCCGGTCCCGGCATCAAATCTGTGGTACCCAGTAATTGAAAAGGGAAATTTGCCGTCACTTGCAATGGTGGTGTGATACATGCAAAGTTCCTGGTTGAGGAGATGATTCTTCCAAAGCAGCAGTTATAATTTTATCAGACAGTTTTATGTTTTATTGACTAATCATTGAATTTAATAGAATAATCCTGGAAGAGTTTTTTTTTAATTCTCAGATTTCCTTCAATAAAATCTTCAGCAATGAAGTCAGCATCTGTGAGAATCATTTCATGAAGAAGCCAGATGCCTGTACAATTGAACGCATTGATTGCGGTTAACATTGTGGCGGCCCTCAAAAAAGCTTTTTCGACAAGGGGAGTTCAAATTCGACCGTCGAACAGTTCACACCAATATAGTAATTACTCAGAAATCCAATATCTCCTTTCATATATGTTAGAGGTAGAAACAAGTAACACTTTTCGACCAACCCCACCTGAAATAACCAAGTTTATGAAAACATTTAGTAATGCTGCCTACAACAAATAACTGTCTCGCATGCTACAAATCGATACTGTACAGCAGTTGGTTGAAATGCTCAGTAGTTTTGGACATTGGCACGGTATGTGTGCCGATCCCCAGCCCGCCTATCTACAATCGAATACGGTCCAGTCATAAACGTGCAAAAAATGCACGATTTCGAAAAAAACGAACTCTTCCTCTCTAGATGTTGAAACCACCAGATTTAAAGCAATCATTGAACAATTTTTAGTACACTAAACACATTAGTAGCATCGCAAAACAACATTATTGAAGAAGGCTTGAGATATAAAGAACGCTTGAGATATAAAGCTTGAGATATAAAGCCGAACGCTTGAGATATAAAGCCGATTTCAATCATCGGAACCAAAATTCTACTTGTAATACAATACAAAAGGAAAAAGTTCAAAGGCAAAGATAAAGAGTCTTACAGTTCAGAAAATGAAATTGACACTGAAGAGACCGACAGCAATTTTTCAGACATAGAATTTTGTATTGTATTTACTTATACTACCAGTAAAGTGGAGGATGGGTACCTTGTGTTGAATGTGGGAGGTGCGTACATTGTTCATGTACTTGGGAAGAGGATTGTATTTATGTTAACGTATATTGTAATTGATTGATTTACACTTCATTCATGTTCTCATTGTACATTCAGTTGATATTTTTTATAAATAATACATTTACCAAATGGGCAAAACTGTGCTCATTATGGCCCTTTATCGTGCCCATTTTACCTCGAATAGCTGGAACAATATGGAAACTGTGCATCAAAAAACCATAATTTGTTACATTGATTAGACAATTTATTGATTAATTTTTTTATTGTTGTATTTGTTTGGATTTCATTGAAGGTGGACGCAAGAGCTTGAAAATTCTAATAATGTTTGCTATAAAACCCCAAAGTAATTACACTGTACACTATTCTTTGTTCGGATATTAACATTACATGTTTATTTAAACATACTTTTGACTAGTTAAAAGTCTAGTGATAACTCAAGTCCAACAAATATAACCGGCTATACTCGTGTTTACGTGAACGGTGCGTTGGGGCACAATAGGTGAGGCACAATGAGGTGTACTCAGTTCCGCCCCTGATAATATTTGTACTTTTCATATAATAAAAATATGTCCAAAAACTAAAACCCGACTACTGAAAAATCACGCTCTAAAAATTATGAAACAAGAAAATATTTTCATCTGAAATTGTTATGTACAAACTATTCAATATTCATCATCTATTAATGTATTTAATACATATTAGTAGTAATGTTCAGAGTATAGCTGGGGTCATATGCCGGCTACCCCATCAAAACAATACATTCTAACAGTAGTGAGCGATCATAAGCCTTAGGACAACGTGGCATATGACCACGGCTATTCTCTGAACAACTATGGATATGTATTGAATTAAATATATTACGTGTAACTTATTTATTTGATAGACAATAAATATTTAATAGTTTGTACATAACAATTTCAGATGAGAATATTTTCTTGTTTCATAATTTTTAGAGCTTGATTTTTTAGTAGTCAGGTTTCAGTTTTTAACTTATTTTTATTTCATACTTTTTCAGTCTTCGGATTTTAGTTTTTGAACTTATTTTTATTTCATACTTTTTAGATCGTGATTTTTCAGTAGTCGGGTTTTAGTTTTTGAACTTATTTCTATTTCATGCTTTTTAGAGCGTGATTTTTCAATAGTTGGGTTTGAACTTACTTTTTATTTGAATTATTTTGGGGTTATAATTTCGTGATAAAATATTTGCAGAGCCGCTTTATATTTTTTTGGGTTTTATTGTTTTTTGTAATATACGGCATGGAGGTTCTCCCAGGTTATGTCATTATTATTACACACGTGTTATAATCAAAATTACGGCACCATGGCCTTCTCATAAATATCAAGTTACACATGATAACAAGTCTCCAGGAAATCTTTATCAGTGTAATCAGTATCCGCAGAATCAACATATTGTCAACATATAAAAGGCAGAAAATGAAGTTAATCAGTCAGTTTAATAAAACTCATCCTAGTAATTACGTTATTTTTCATTCTTGTCAACGGTGGAACATACCACCGCAAATGAAGTTTTAAAAAAGTCGATTCAATAATTATCGAGATAACAAATTGGCGCATTCGTGCAGATTCCGTGAACGCTACTAGAACACGGGCAGCTCCTCACTAGTGGCTGTGGATACCAATCCTTTACCTGAACCAAAAGAACCCGAGGGGTCACCACTCGAAGAATCTGCGGAAGGACCACCTGGTGAAGCCCTTGGCAGACGTCGAACAGAACAAGACAAACTCGATGCTTCAACAAATAGAGTAATAAACCATCTTGAATTGTCTCATTTACATGTCTTGTTCCATCTGTTCGAATATTCAATATTTCCCATTTCCCAATATTCAATCTAGTGAACAATTACTATATTTGATAGTTGTACCGATCCATTATCCTCATAATCGCACTGATCGATTATTAAATACGGAAGAAAACAATGAATAAAATACAAAAGAGTGAAATTCCATTGAGAAAAAAAATGCCCAACGAACAGGGTAGACAAAATCCTGCACAACCTCAGGCAGAAGTTGAACCATACCATACCAATGGAATATTCTCCATCGTACCCGAATATATTGGAAATACAATCCTTCTTACAACATTTTTACAAGCATGTGATACTGCTCACAAGATGGCAATATACGACCAAAAACGTTAGTTGTTTTGCACATAAAAAACAAATTTCGCGCTAGAGCAACCGAGTTAGTGAATTCTAGAAACCCATCAACATGTGACGAAATCAAGTACCTCTTAGAAATACATTTTGGTGATTCTAGAGATCTTACCACTTTGATCCAGATTTGCAAAGAATACGTCAAATGCCAAGCGAGTCAGCCTTGACTTTCATTTCGCGTTTGCAATCACACAATGCAAAAATGCACGCCTCAATAAATAAACAATTATTGGCTGGAGAACAAAAAACTGCACAGTCACAACTTATAGAAACCATGACTTTAAAGACACTCTTCGCTGGACTTGAACCAAAAATAGGTCAAATAGTTAGAGCAGGAAATCCTCCCAATATACTATCAGCTATTATCCGAGTCAGACGTGAACTCCAATTATCGTACTTCGAGAATCAAAGGTCCCAACCAAATCGAAATCCAAATCAAGCAGCACCCATCGGTAAAACAAATAAATTGTTCCTATTATGGTCGCCTGAGACATTTAAAAAATTAATGTCGTACTAGACAAAATTCAACCCAAAAAAAATTTTAAACCCCCTTAAAACCAAGATCATTTCAACAACCTGGTCCAAGCCAGAGACCACCCCAATCGCAGAACTAATATTCACGAAATCAATTTCAACAAAATAGACCCCTATCATTAGACCAAACACAAGTTTCAATAATCAGAGACCTTCTTCAATACAACCCAATTCAAACTATTGACCAAATAATCGGAAAACCTTTCACATGAATTACCAACAAACTGAAGATCAGTACTACTACAATGATCAACCTCAAGGAGACTACTCCGCTAGTAGCTCAGAACAACCTTTACTTATCAACAAGACTATTATACTGATAATAGCCAAAACTCATCAGAACCAGCGGTTGTTGCTATTGACCAAAACGAATATAATAATTTTTCTCAAAGTTGTCCTCAAAATTTTGATAACCAAAATTTTCATATGGACCAAATACAAGGCGATCCACCAAACAACTCAGACAATGAACTTGGACAATTCCGACCCCACTCTGAACTTTACAGAACTACAATTCATTTAAAACCACTTCTACCAGTTAATTCAAAAAAGCTATACTACATCAACGATTTTACCAATACTTTCAAAATATTGATAGATACAGTCTCCATTTTCAAACCTAACACTTGCGAAAAATATCGCACGCGTTTTCCTGTAAACATTGCAATTCGAAGTATTACCGACCAGAAAATAATAGTCATTGAATCAACACTTATTCCTTTCAAACCTGATGACCCTCACAAAATATACATCCACAATCTCGACATTGAATTCGATGGACTATTAGGCTCCGATTTCTTAGAACACTATAACTGTATAGTGGACCTTAAGAAAAAACAATTAGTTACGTACTTCAAACCTGTTCCACTTTTCAAAGTGATAGACGAGATCAATCAACAAGAAATAGCTGAATCGAATCAAATTCCTATAATTCAAAACCAGATTTCAATTGAGTCTCGCACTGAACGAGTCTTCAAATTGAAAGGTAACCTGAAAAATACTGAAGCTATACTGTTAGCCCAGGAAATAATAAGGGTGAATTTTTCACATCAATTATCAATGTTAACGCAAAATTCCAAAAACAGTAAATTTTTCAGAACTATCATTGGAACCACTTCAGAATTTCTCAATCAATAATTTCAACAAAGGGAATTTTAATTACATCGAACAAACAGACCGAAATCATGTCATACAACAACTCCGGCTAGAACATCTAAATGAAGAAGAAACAGAATTAATCTCAAACCTTTGCGTATAATTTTAAGATATCTTCTACTCAGAAGGCGACCATCTAACATTCACTAATGAAATCAAACACCCAATCGACACAAATAATAGCAAACCAATTTTCACTGAATCATACCGTTACCTCCAAATTCAAAAAGGGGAAGTGAAAAATCAGATATCCAAGATGCTAGATCAAGGTATTATTCAACCTTCGGTATCTCCTTGGTCATCTCCTGTATGGGTCGTGCTCAAAAAGTTAGATGCCTCAGGCCAGCAAAAATGGCGAGTAGTCATCGACTATCGCAAACTCAATTAACTCGCTATAGTTGACAAATATCCTCTCTCCAATATTTCCGACCTGTTAGATCAATTGGGAAAGTGCGAATACTTCACCACACTCGATTTGGCTTCAGGCTTTCACCAGATCGAGATTGATCCAAAATACATTCAGAAAACAGCCTTCTTAGTCAAGAATGGTCATAACGAATTCGTTCGTATGCCATTTGGTCTGAAGAACGCTCCATCTACTTTCCAACGCGTGATGGACAACAGAACGAACGATGTCTCGTCTACATGGACGACATCATCGTCTATTCTCCAACCATGCACGAGCACATTTCTCGACTATCCGAAGTCTTCAATTGTCTTCGAAAAGCTAATCTCAAAATTCAGCCCGATCAGTGTGAATTCCTCCGGAAGGAAGTTGCTTACCTTGAACATCTCATAACACAAGACGATGTCAAACCAAACCCTTCAAAAATTGAGTGCATCAAAAATGTTCCAGAACCCAAAAATCCCAAAGGCATCAAATCATTCTCAGGACTCTCAGGGTACTATAGAAGATTCATTCCAAACATCGCCAAAATTTCAAAGCCCCCTACAAGACTTCTCCGAAAAGAAATATAATTCGACTTCAATCAAGAATGCAGGGACGCATTCGAAAACCTCAAACAAGCACTTACCACCTTTCCGATTCTCATCTACCCAAATTTTGAAGAACTCTTCCTTCTCACCACTGATTCAAGTGCATTGCCATTGGCGCAGTTCTTTCCCAAGGACCAATCGGAAAAAATCTTCCTATTGGCTACGTTTCCCGAACCCTGTGTACTGCTGAAACCCGATATTCGACGATTGAAAGAGAATTACTACCAATCGTTTGGGCTGTTGAGCCCTTCCATCCATATCTCTTCGGACGAAAATTCAAATTGGCAACAGACCATCGACCCCTGACCTGGTTTTTCCCCCATCAAAGGCCCTGGTAGTAGACTTGCTCGCTGGCGCCTTAAGCTGGGAGAGTACGACTACGAAATAATCTATAAACCTGGAAAAGTCAATAAGAAAGCTGAGGCACTTTCGCGAGTAAAATTCTATCACTTTGACCAGTGTGCACAATTCCAAATCAAAATTTTAGACGAACAAAATTCGAACGACAACCCAAAAACTGTTAGTCAGACAGACGAACCCAATGTAAAACATATTGCTGCAGATTCCCAAACATGTGTCAACCTCTACAGAACCAAATCTATTATTGATAATTCAAAAATTGATTTTGTCAATACTCAATTATTGGACAAATCAAATAAAAACATAATTACTTTTTTTTGGCAAAATAAACAACAGGAATTTCATTATTAAATCATCAAAGATATTTTTGAAGAAAAAGCAGATTTCACACATGACAAAATGAATATTTCAAGTAGCAAATCTACCAAAGATAGAAAATACTACATTGTTGCAATACCTTACGACCTCGAAACAGTCATTGAACATTTGTTTTACGTCTTATTCAAGAAACAAAGCGCACTAGATCTTTCAAAGACTTACTTTATCGAGAACAATTCAGAACTCCCTATTCTGGAAATTATGTATTTCATTTACAATGACAAAGACTTTAAATTAAAAATATGTCAAAATATTATCAGGACACCCATTCTTGGTGAAATCCCAGTAATCCTTGATCATTACCACTCAGGAAAAAAATTACCTTCATCGTGGTATAAACGAAACTGTTAGGCGCATCAAAGAAAAATTCAATTGGCAAGATTTAACCAAAGACGTAGAATACTCCATAAAAAATTGCGAAATCTGTCAAAAAATGAAAGTATGTAGAAAAAACTTGAACACTCCTTTAGTCATCACAGAAACTCTTAGGACCCCCTTTGGAAGAATAAATATCGACCTATGTGAAATTCCCACAACAAATCACGCCCTCACTATGAGAGACGCATTAACCAAGTTCACGCAAGCCTACTCCATAGAAAACAAGACAGACAAATCTATCATCAACACTCTCCTACTGTATTTCTAACACTACGGAACCCAATTCAGAATCCATTGTGATTCCGGACAGGAATTCTAAAATCACCTCATCAAAGACCTATGTAGCTTGTACGATATAAAATCAACATACTTCAGTGTCAATCATCCTCGATCTAACGGATCATTAGAAAGGTTTCATGCCACATTAATGGAGATGATTAGGGCACACAAAACTGAAAATCTCAACGAACACCCCTTGACAATTATCTGCTATTGCAATACCCTTAATAAAACACACGGATCTACCCCATACGAACTTGTATTTGGACATACTTCAAGTGGACCTCCAGAGAACCTTTACAATAAAAAAAAAACTCATTTCCAAATACATGCGAGATCTCAACAACAAAATATACCACTATTATGAGATCGCACGAGCAAGAACAGAAGCTCAAAAATAAAAATCTCAAGTTTGATTTGACAAACATATTTCAAATAAGATACCCAAATTCAAAGTAGGCGATAAAGTATATGAAAAAAATCGCAAATAAAAGATAAACTACAAAATGAGTTCAACGGCCCTTCCGAAATTTAGAAATATTCAAAATTTCAGCCATGTTAGTAAATTGGAAAACAAGACAAAAATCTAAAGTAAATTTTGCTAGATCGAAGCCCTATTTTGTGGACAATTAATTTCTTTACAGGTTTATCCTGCTGATAACAGCAGTTAGTTGTCAATACAAGATCCAACCAATCAATAATACAACCGGCATCTTTTATCACGAAGAATCCTTTGTCGAAAAGGGAAACATTCTCAATTGAATATTGATAGAAAGATTTTCCTGTGAATTGAAAAATCCACGATTAAAATGAAGTTATTTTTTGTGAATGTCTAACAGAAAACAACTACTTCACCGGCTAAAGCCACGCTGGACATTGAACTACATCTGATAGATATTCTGGCCCTAACTCAAAAAAAAAATCTGAAATTGGGAATTTGCATTTTTATTCAGATAGTTATTTGATTTTCTATTCCAGTCTTAATTAAGAACTCATAAAGATGGATGAGGCAAAGAAAAATGTTTTCCAAAAGAGAGTACATCTGATTTTATGATCATCATATTATATTTTCAACAAATCAATCCTTTGTCAAAATTCAAAATGATAAATTGACCCTACTGATTTACAAAGATTTAGAACCAATCAAATCGACACTGGATAAAAACAATAAAATCTTACAAAGCATGATGGACCTCCTTGAATCAGACAATCCCAGAATGACAGCATTCAAAGCTGAACCAAAACCCATACAAGTCTCCTTTCCCAAATTTCTCAATAGCTTGATCTGAAATATCGCGAAATATTTGCTGACACTCGACCTTATAAAAGATCCAAACGTGGGCCAATCGATGATCTAGGAACGTTTTGGGAAGCCATCGCCGGCAATTTAAATGCCTCTGTTGGGTAATATTCCAATGATTGTATAGATAAAATCATTAAAGATGAATACCAACTTGAAAATCTAATGAAAAATCAAATTTTTGTCACAACCTCTGTAATCAAAAGTTTCAACAACACAATACAAAAATTGCAAATAGACGAGGAAACATTCGATAAAGATCTGAAAGAAATCGAACATTCAATATACGATATTTCTGATGACTTAGCTTTCGTTCAAGCACATTCGGAAACTTCAGAGTAATGAAAAGATCTAATGTTTCTTGAATCAAATTCAGACGATATTCTGAATTCAATTACATTTGCTCGTCTCAAAATTATTACACATCGATCGTACCCCAAAAGTTTGGTCAACTCTCTCCAGAAATACCCAATCATTATCAAAAAACAATTACCATCATCTACTATCAATTTGCTCAGTTAAAATAATGGAACTCCATTTTTATCAAACCAATTCGAAAGTAGTATATGTTCTCAAAATCCCTCTTTTCGAACCCGAAACATACACTCTATACCGACTTCTTCCAATTCCCATACTGAATAATCGAAGAGGCTTCCATCATATATTGATAACGTCACAAAAATATATTGCGAGAGACGACGATTCAATGTTGTACGTTTCATTCTCTAACCTGGACAAATGCAAGATTTTGGAAACCACGTCAAAAATCTGTTCTGATGTTCTGCCATACCCCATAGACAACAATGCCATGTGTGAGCCAGTTACTTCGACAACTGATCGAACTACCGAAGACCTGCCAAACATCTGTCATCTTCGCCAAGGATTACAATGTCTACGAGATAGCAAAACCTGTGGCCGATATCATTGTCCGATCTATTGCCAATAACCATCAAATGCTCCAACAGTGAAGTAGTTACCCAAATCATCAACGAAACTCACTTCTCGAATCGCAACCAGAATGCAATGCATTCATAGTACACGAGTACATTCAAAGTACGTCATAAACAATTACAGAAATGTCACCTACAAGAGCCAACCGGTACTAATACCCTATAGATGTCTGAGAAAAAACACCTTCCGGACCCGAAACCACTGAAACTCAGCAAACTCGATACGGAAGACCTCAATATAGCCCAGCACAAGCTGAACCAATATTCCGAGCATTTGGACAAACTCATCAATCAACCCTATGTGAACAAAATATATCTCTTGGTTCACATACTTCACAATCACGCTAGTCATCCTGCTGTTATTGATGTATCTCTTCTGCAAATGTAGACGCAGAAGATCTACCAGAATTAGTATCATGGCGCCCGATTATCAACCCACCCAGGCCTTCAAGAACAAGCAGATTCATTCCCCGAAGACGTCCAAGTGTCCACCTAGAAGAACGGATTGAAGAACACGTAGAACTAACCCCATCCAACTCAAAAAGATTCTAAAATCACTTTTTAAAATCCATTATTTCAATATTTTTGTTTTCAAAAAAGTTTCTGCTTCAGCACCAACTTTTCATTATAAGGGAGAGTTGTTATATGTGAAATTACGGCACAATGGCCTCCTCATAAATATCAAGTTACACACGATAACAAGTGTCCAGGAAATATCCATCAGTGTAATCAGTATCCGCAGAATTCCGCGATGGGAATTGCTAGTGCTGAATCAACATATTGTCAACATATAAAAGGCAGAAAATGAAGTTAATCAGTCAGTCTAATGAAACTCATCCTAGTATTTACGTTATTTTTCATTATTTTCAACGGTGGTACATACCACCTCGAATAAAGTTTTTAAAAAGTCGATCAAATAATTAACGAGATAACCCGCGTTTTGATTTTTTATATATAATTTTAACATGTGTACCCTAGTCCATAATGAAAAACGTATTTATTATATATGTATTTTGGGTAGGTTTGGAGAGAAAATATATTTGGCTCACATCTGAGGCGTAATATTATTTTTGGAACTGAAACTCGAAATCCCACAGAATAGAAACACTCACATGATTGACTTGTCATAAAAAAATGGAAAACCATCCCAGTATCTAGAAAATTGTCTTGAAGTATATAAATATGCAAAAGTTGCACCGAGCAATACTTGCCACTAAATATAGTATTAAAAAAAAGATAATTTATCGAAAAGATTCATATAAAGAAAAAACGGAAAGCCTAAATAACAGAAATGACATCACCAAAATGATTAAAATTCATAACAATGTAATTTGAAAATGGACACCACACATTCACCG
The DNA here is from genome assembly GCA_018342105.1 of Gonioctena quinquepunctata. Classification (NCBI taxonomy): domain Eukaryota; kingdom Metazoa; phylum Arthropoda; class Insecta; order Coleoptera; family Chrysomelidae; genus Gonioctena; species Gonioctena quinquepunctata. Next base: position 36,891 of record JAFIRS010004258.1, on the reverse strand, counting down.
TCCATTATGCCATCTAAAACAGTAATGGACAAGTGCGCAGAAAACTAAGTGATCTTCAATTTAAACAATCGAAATAGAACCCTACTTCAATTTTCTGCTTATCGATAGGTAAAATCCCTTCACTTTACCATCAGTCGCCATATCGAAAGTCGTTCATTGTTTTCAAGTATCAAAAAACACCTTGAAGAGAATTCGTTCGTTTTTCAAAATAATGGTCCAGCTGATTCACTTTATCATCCATATTCAATGATGAAATCTACATTTTCCATATGTGATATATTTAACCAAAAATATATTCGTAGTTCCTGAAGAAGACTATCGTCATGGATGTCGAAAGAAAAATCTGTACAGAGAAAAAATTTATGGAAGGTATCACCAATATAATAGCCATAGTTAACCTAACTAAGTAGAGAGTCGACTTTTTAAATGAATCAATGAAAATAGTTTGAAAAATGCATAGGTTGATATCTCAATATGAATAATGAATTATTCATTATCAAATCTAGGGAAGATTTTTCAAAATGTTTTGGTGTTTTGGTGAACATTCTATATAGCGATATCAGAATCATAACCAATCACATTATATTAGATTCACCTAATACTTTGGATATATATAGAAATAAAAGTATTGACAGGTTGGGAGAGATTGGAATTATCTACTTTAATATCCTCAGTGAAAATATTTTGACGAACTCTCAATATACTTAGAATCAATACCGTTTCATATTGACATGATTATTCTATCACAAACTGGTTAAATTGATACTCTCAATGAACTTAACGATACCAAATTACGATGTTTACTGAGATGAATCGATGATTTATAAATGGGGTAGTACCTCACGTAAAAACGTGAATTACCGAGGAATGCAAACCTCAGTTTGTTTTGTGAAGTAGCCTGAAGATCAAGATAAAATGAATCTTGTTCATTTCCTCATAAGTATCACTCACCAACAATCAGTTTCCAATTATAGAATCGTAAGGCAGCGTTCCTTGTTCTCTCGTCTAGATTGATGAGGATGTCATTCCTGGCAGAAGGCAAGTCGTAAACCTTGAAAAAACACTCTATATTAATTCAAAACGCCAGGGTATCATAATTCATTTGATCTAAAAAAAATAGTTTTGGTGAAGTCATTGTACAAAATTGCACCCAACGAAGTCTTCTGAAAATATCTGCGGAGATTATAGATTCTGTTCTCCAATGATTTTGGTGATTCTATCAATAATATTATCCATTGGAGCACATCAAATGTGATAGGTCGTATAACCGAATTCAATTACCTTGAAAAATAACTGATGGAAATTTTATTTATAGAATATATCAGAATTATTGAGGTACCCTCGTTATAAATTTTTATTGTTTCTTATTGTCCCGAAACTACGATGACATGAATGGCATCATATTTAGGGAAACCCGGGGTAGAACGGGGTACCGGTGTGGAACGGGAAAAGTGCGGGGTGCTCACTACCGGCGACAGAAACACGTGAACATCGCGCACAGCCGGCACAGCGTTCAATCCGCTGTGCTGTGCTGTGCTATATGGAGTGGCCGCTGCCAGTGTGAGAACGCGACGGAAAAGCTTGAAAATTCTAATTTTTGCCATGCAACACCACGGTAATTACACTATTCCTTGTTTAAATATTAACACATTACATGTTTGTTTAAATATACTTTTGACACGCTAAAAGTCTAGTGATAACTCAAGGCTTTTTTATTTCATCTGCAGATGGTGCGTATATATATATATATATACATATATATATATATATATATATATATATATATATATATATATATATATATATATATATATATATATATATATATATATATATATATATATATATATATATAAGAAAGACCATCCGGCAATCCTGGTCTGAAAATGCTATGAACCAAGCTGTTGATGCGGTTGTCAGTGGAGAAATGGGATACGTGATAGCATCTTATCGATTTGAATTACACTTGAGAGGTATGTACAGAAAAGAAAAGAAAAATCAGAAGATGTTGCATATAAAACGCCAGGCATATACCACACCGTATGCACAGCTGAGCAAGAGATGAACTTTCAACTTGCCTGAAAGATATGCCAAAACAACTCTTCGTAATAACTATGAAAGAATTTCATCAACTGGCATATCAGCTAGCAGAAAAAAGTCACTGCTGCTATAATTTCAACAAAACTTTGGAAATGGCGGGAGGAGACTGGGTTGAAGGCTTCCTGAAGCGTCACCGTGGACTTAGCCTAAAAAACCTTAAACAACATCTGCAGTACGGGCTACGGGCTTCAATAAAGTAGCGGTATCGAAATGTTCTACTCTGCTCAATAAAATCATGGACAAACACAAAATAGCTGTCACAAGAATTCACAACTGTGATGAAACGGACATTAGCGTGGTTCCGAAGCTGTGTTCAAAAATAATTGCTGATAAAAGGCAACGTCAAGTAGGTGACTTAACTTCTGCGGAAAAAGGCACCACTGCTATGAGATATGTTGCTCAGCTGTCGGATTTTATATGCCCACAATGTTATTATTTCTACGAAAAAAGAAAAAACGTGAATTTGGAATTGCTCTTCCGCCAGAGGGCTGGGCTGAAGTTAGAGAATCTGGTTGGATGATCGCGAAAATTTTCTCAAAATGTTTTTAACACTTCATTCTCTTTTCCAAAGCGACGAAGAAATATCCAATTCTTTTACTTCTTGGCGAGCATTTGTCACACACAAAGAACTTGGCCATAATAGATCTAGCTCATGACAATGGTGAGATAATATTATGCTTCCCTCCACACAGCTCTCACAGACTCAAACTATCAGACGTTGCTTTTATGGAACCTTCACCGTTGATGACTTTTTACCAGCATCAGCAACATATATTCCCTCGGGGAATCCTGCTGAGAGAATAATACAGGAAGTGCCAACTGCACCAGCCACCGCTCTGCCGGCAATTGAAACACTTGAAGATCTTTCTACGCCAGCTGTGAATGCTCTGCCAGATACTGAAATATCCGAAGATGCTGTGCCATCCGCAGAAACACCCGTAGATCTATCTGCGATCTACCGAAACACCTCAAGTTCACCCGATACCTGTAACTGATAATTTCTCTGTCGAAAATAATCCCGAGAATGACGAGAATCCTACACCACCAGTGAGCATTCATCTCGATCCTAGACCCGGATGTTCCTGGATGCCAGATTCTCCTGCCCGTACCATCTGTGAACTATACCAATTATTAGTACACCATCGTGCGCAGGTTCATTTCCCATTGTACCCCGGGGGATGGAAACATTTAGTTTTCGAACAATAATTATTTAGAGTAATAAAAAATAATGGTGTTGTTTCATTTAAACCAAAGCTTAGCTACCCCGTTCTGCCACGGGTTCACCTTATATTTGATTTTCCAAAATTCAATTGCCGTGTAGAAATCTCATCATTTTTATGGAACAGATTCAATTCCGACATTAGCTAGATGATTCTTCATCTGGAAGTATCAGGGGGTGCGAAATCATTATATATTATATTTAAAATCCTATTGAATATGAATCGATAGTTGAAAACTTGAATGAATTAACTAATGATAACCCTACGGATCATTCACTATGAAAAGCAACCAAACTTTGGGAAAAGCTATCAAACTATTATACATAACTCACCAACAAAAAAGGAAGATGGTTGTTGGTCACGAGATGATTTACAAAAAGCAGACTCGCAGAACACTTATAAATTACTTTCCAGCCCAATGATGGCGAAGAAACCCAAGAATGGATTGAACCAGAACAAGAAGAATCAGTGATTAGACCAACTTCGCCAAAAGGAGTTACAAGGGAAATAAAAAAAATTCCTACTTAAGCATCTGTATTTGACCTCATCACCGTAAAAATCAACAACTTCGACGTAAAGCTATTATCAAACTGACCAACCTTTTGAATGCGTCATTCAGAATGGGATACGTACCCAAGCTTTGGAAAGTAGCAGAGGTAATAATGATTTCTAAGCCAGGTAATGACCTGATTCATTGCCATCAGTTTGGCTTCAGAGAAAAACACTCAACTATAGACCTAGTACATAGAATTACAGACATCATCGAAAAGTTTTATAAGATGAGGCTCAGGCTTTTGATGAAGTCTGTCAAAAGGGCCCAAACTACAAGTTGAGGATGATTCTACTACGTTAATATTCAGATATATTAAAATACTATTTATCGAACAGAAATTTCAGAATAAAGCAGAAATAAGCTTATTCTGATCTAATAGAAATTAGACCAAGTACTTGGTTCAGTGCTCTACTTACTGTATATTAGTGATAAAACTTACCTTGAGCATTAAACTATTGCAACATTTGCAGAAGATACTGCCATTTTGGCAGTTGGAAAGGACCATGAAGACGATAACATATAATTGCAAACATCTATAAACCAAATGACATATTAAGTTGAATGGAAATAAATAATGCCCAAATTTCCTGTACTAATTCGGTAAAGTACCTGGAAATGATCGACGCTAGACTTCGCTGGAAAGTCCACATGAAACTAAACGTGAACATTGAATATAGAAAAATGTATTGTGTTCGTGGAAAAAACTACCAGTTGTCAATAAATAACAAACTGCTCCTTCACAAGAAGACAATCAAACCCGTTTGGACAAATGGTATCTAGCTTTGAGGCTGTGCCAGTCAAAGTAACATACAAGTTACTCCACGTTTCCAAAATACAGTAATAAGGAACATCGTGGATGCGCCCTGGTGCAGCCGCAACAGTGACCTCCATAGGGACCTTGATGTAGAAACTTTTGACAATACCATATCCAAATTCGCCTGTAGTTATACAACGGCTACTCAAACATGGAAATGTTGAGGTTATCCAGCTCCTTGATAATACCAATTTGCTGAAAAGACTTAGAGTTGATTCAGTGACTGTATTAGTTCAGAGCAGAGTATTGTGCGGTTTTTGTATTACACCTCATCGGTAGTGTTGATAGAATGAACAGACCCTCGACAATGCTAGTGGGTAGGACCTTAGTATAAATAATGTTCAATCCCAAATGAATTAAAACAAAACTGCTTATTGATCTCATTTATTAGATTGTAATTATAGAAAATTACTTTTATAATTATAGAAAATTACTTTTATATGATATTATTCGTGAATTTGTTTTTCTGCATACTTGAGATCAATGCTATCCACTGCAATAGATGATTAGATAGCCTAAAGTTTTCTGGATTGGAAAATCACATAATCGATTCCAATATATTTTGGTTATAACTATAGAGCCCAAAAAAGTAACACGGGATAAATTCTAACATGAAATAATCAAATCAAATCATTCATTTTCCACAATTGACAATATACATTGTATCGGAATAGTCATAAGTTCTACTAAACTAAAACACTAACAAACTAACAAATGGAAATACCAACAAAAGTTAGTATCTTGTCAAAATATCACACAATATCTGTGACTGTTCATAGCTTAACAGAGCCATAACACACACATATATATATATATATATATATATATATATATATATATATATATATATATATATATATATATATAAATTAAGAAATAACGACTGAAAATTGGTATGAACAGTGGGGAATAACGGGGATCTTCAGTCAGCAAAAGTGTTGAACTATGAAAAACTCTTAAATACGTTGGACCGAGCTTTCAGAGCTTCAGGGTCCTAAAATATGTAAATTACATTATTGGGAAAAAAATACTTAAAATGAAGGAAGTACTTACGGTAATCTGAGTGTTTGATTAATGAACATTAACTTCAAAAAAAAACGTAAAATATGTAATATTTGTCGGAATGGTGTTATATCTTTGACGTTTCGAGTGACATTGAAGGATTTGAAATGACAACCTATGATTAATCGTCAGAAAAATATAAAATATGTAGTGGGTGTGTTAATTACCAACTCTGATAGACAAATTAATAATGATGACACAAATAATCAAAATTCAGAAAATAACAATGAAAGGATAATTTATTTTTCAATTCCTAATAGAGGAATTCTATCATCAAATATAATTAAATTATTCAAGAATGAAAGTAACATAAAAATTTCACAAAAAAATATCAAGACAATTTAAATCCGAGGTTAAAAGATCCCACACCAGATTTAAAGAAATCAAATATTGTCTACAGCATACCATGTAACAACTGTGATTTGAACTATATTGGTACAAGTTCAAGAACTTTAAATAATCGTATTATCTCTCACAGAAGTGATATAAGACTCAACAAGAAATCACGTGCATTAGCTCAACATGCTATTGAAACAGGCCATAAAATATCATTCGAAGAAGCACAAGTTTTACATTCAGAAAAAAATTTATCTAAAAGATTATTTCTTGAAATGATTGAAATTAATAAATCCAATCAAAATATGAACAAAAAAACAGATATCGAAAATCTTAGCAAAATCTACAGTTATCTTTTACAAATGGATAAAACTGATGATTCTCAAAGAATGTAATTGAAAAATTAACACACCCAGGCGAGTAGTTTGCGTCAACACAAGTGGTATCACTGGATAACGGGGTTGACAAGGAAAATCCAGTGGGAATGACCAGAAATGGTCAAAACCTGCGGATCTCTAAGTCAATCTCAAACCAAATGCCACCACAACATGGCCTAATCCAAGGCGTCAAGCGACCCATGCCGAGGGATGGATGATACCTGAGCCAGTCAGGTATCACAAACGGAGCCTCTGGGATACATGGCGACCTCCCAGAGTAATCTGCCTTACACCTGCGCAGGGGGCACCGCAGGTGTGGACGACCCTTTCCCCTACACTCGTGGGAACAAAATGGAAACCACACAGAAAAACAACCCTGGGGAACTTCCAGTTGAAGAAGACTCAACACCGATAGCCGGTATGGAAGTCGAGCAGATTCCAGTTGAATCACACTCGGCACCAGAAACCGTAAACCCAACCGAGGAGGGATCAGCAGATGGTCGAACACCTACTGAGAAACTCCCGGAAACAGAGTGGATTCCAAAGCCATTTGGTAAAATGGAAACCAAAAAGATTCTTCAGCTCATCAAAACCCAGGACATGGGGATAGATACTGAAGAATGGCTTGTCATCAAGAGACAAGAGGAGGCCTCGGGTCTAACTCTTGTCTTTCAATCTTCGACTGTGACGCCCTAAGTAGCAGGCGACACAGAACCTTTGGAGAGATCAGCCCAGAAACAGGCATGAATCCGAAGAACCTTATCAACAGGCTTCTAAACCTAATTAAAGGCACAAACCTGTTTGAATGAGGAACCACTGACGACAGAGTGATACAATAGACCCCAGCTGGTCGCAGTGTCAAGGGAAGCTAAGTGCCAACCCTGTCTCTGGCTCGTCAGCTTCCAACCAACCAACCAACACACCCACTACATATTTTATATTTTTCTGACGATTAATCATAGGTTGTCATTTCAAATCCTTCAATGTCACTCGAAACGTCAAAGATATAACACCATTCCGACAAATATTACATATTATTCGTTTTTTTTTGAAGTTAATGTTCATTAATCAAACACTCAGATCACTGTAAGTACTTCCTTCATTTCGAATTTTTTTTTTACCAATAATGTAATTTACATATTTTAGGACCCTGAAGAAGTTTCAAAATTGAAACGAAAGCTCGGTCCAACGTATTGAAGAGTTTTTCATAGTTCAACAGTTGTGCTGACTGAAGATCCCCGTTATTCCCCACTGTTTATATATATATATATATATATATATATATATATATATATATATATATATATATATATATATATATATATCAAATATAGATAAGTGACACCTATAATCTGTGTGTTGAAGCTCAGACCTTAGAATTTGAAAGAGACCATAAGCCGTCCTGATGATTGGGAAACCATGAAACAGCTGTTGGCGGATGGTGGGCTCTCTTGGATTCGTAACAAATTTCTCTTATTCTCTCTCTCTCTCTCTATATATATATATATATATGTATATATATATACATATATATATATATATATATATATATATATAAGTAGTAAGTATATTACATCTGGGTATATCACGCACACAAAAACTCATTCACAGAATAAAAAACTTTGTCGACCAAAAATAATTCAATTTGTTTTTTGAATTCTAATTCCCCTGTAAGTTCTTCACTGATTCAGGTAGTTTGTTGAATAACCTTGGCTCGATACAGTTTGGCGAAGAACTGGTAATATTCAATCTGACAAAAGGTACCCGCAAGTGATTCTTTTGTCTCGTATTTGTATTATGTGCATAATAATTTCTCGACATTCCTTCCCTATTTCTATAGACAAGTAAACATATTTCAAAAATGTTTAATCCAGTTATGGTTAATATGTTCAGTTTTTTTAAGAGATCTCTGCAAGAATCTTGTTTTGATTTTCCTGCTAAACACCTTACGATTCTTTTTTTTGCAATAAATGTGTTCTTAGAATGTATGGAGTTGCCCCAGAAGTTAATTCCATATCTCAAACGAGATTCCACTTGTGCATAGTAGAGGTACATCAGTTGTTCGCGGGTTAAAATGGACTTCAAATTATACATCAAGTAATAAAGTGAGTTGAGTTTTGATATTAATGATTAAGTGTGTTTTTTTAAATTGAGATTCTTATCCAGTTCAATACTCAGAAATTTCGCAGTATCGCTAGTTACAATTTGTTGACTTGAATTCCTCATTGTGGTGTTGGGCTGTCTGGAATTGCAGTATAGATGTTTTGTCAGTATTAAATAATAACTTATTTGACCAAAACCATTTCATCAGAGATTCTAATGTAGATTCGCATTCATTTTGAAGGAAGTTATTAGATTTATTAGAAATAATCAATGATATATCATCAGCATATAATGTGAAGTGTATCCTAGAAAATATTGTGCCGATTTCATTGATGTAGAGAAGAAATAATATAGGGCCTAGAATAGACCCTTGTGGAACACCTACATTGACTTCTGAGTTTGAAGATGATGCATTTTCTAATTTATTTTGATTTGAATACTTTATGCTCACATATTGCACGCGATTTCTCAAAAATGATGATAATCAATCTTGAGAAACACCCCTCAAACCGTAAGCATACAGTTTATCTAAGAGTTTCGCAAGATCGACACAGTCAAACGCCCGACTAAGATCACATAAAATACCCGCCGGACACTCATGAATGAATCTCAATATTTCTGAATAGAAGCACTGTTTTGGTAGACATACCGGGGCGGAAACCATGTTGCTGTTTACTCACAATTTTATATTTTTTCAAAAAGTTCTCTAATCTGTCAAGAAAAGCACATTCTAATATTTTGGAAAAGCTATTCGGAACAGTAACTGAACGATAATTTCTGAGCTGTCGAATATCATTCCTTTTGTGAATTGGGATAATTTTTCCTGTTTTTAACATTTGCGGAAAGCACCTTGTTTCGAATGACAAATTTACAAATATGTCATCGGAAGAATAATATGAGGTAATTTTTTATTTTGTTATTCAGAAGGATCATCAATTCGTCAGGTGAAAAAGACTCCAAATATAGTGTATAATATTTCTAAATGAACTTTTCTGTCGCGTAAGAGCTCTTATTCGAGAGGCGCTGAAGTGAAAATGTCGTTGAAAATATTCGCGATTAGCTTGGGTTCTGTATGAACAACTTCATTTTTTATTATTTCAATATTGTCAGTTTTAGCTTTGGATTTGTTTGTGACATCTGATTTTCCATGCCATTCTGGTTTGGTTTTCAGACCTTGTTATAGCATTTTGGTAATAGGCCTTCAATGTATTTTTTCTGAGTTCACTGTGTTGTTTCTTGGCTTCTTTGTAGGTATTTTCATTTTCGCGTGAGCTATTTCGCAAAGAGTAACGATGTTTCGAATGATAACTTGATAATTTAATGTTATCATCGACCCAGTGTTTTTTTGTTGAGCTACTTGAGTAATAAATGCGAGATGGGAAAAAAACATCAAAGTAGTGTGAAAAAACAATGTGGAAATTTGAAAATGCATCATCTACATTCTTTACATTATAAACATCTTTCCAATTTTCCTTCACGAGGGCACTAAGAAAGTTTTGAATTGAACCATTATCATAACTCCTTCTGATAGTTGTTGAAGCTGGAGGTTTAAGATCGCTTTTGATGTCCAGTCGACATGAAATAGTGCGATGAACAGATATACTATTATCTATCACGATTGGAATCTCATTTGTATCAAAATTGATGAAAATATGATCGATTGTTCTAATGCTAGTTTCTCTAACTCTTGTGGGCCATTTAACAAGGCTTTTCATATTGAAACATTTTAAAAGTCTCGAAAGATTTTCAAAGTCATTGGATTGGTTGTAAGAGTCTATATTCATATCCCCAGTTAATATGATGTGAGCATTATAATAGCTAATTGCATTCAAGACATCTACTTATCGATCTGAGAATGGTTTAATATTCCCAGAGGGGGATCTATAGCATGATATAATTATTGTATTTATTTTATTTTCTGTCGTCATAATTGCACAGACTTCAAAGTGTTTTTCTTCGCAATATTGTGTTAGATTTAGAGGTTTAACATATATGCAATTTTTTGACCATATAGCAATTCCACCACACTTCATTGCTGAACGACAATAACTTATTACGTAAGTGTAGAGATTTCTCAGAGTTTAAAGTTTGGTGCGTTTCAGTGAAACACAACATTTTCACTAATATCCACTGCTAAACAGTCAAGTTTATCCTGATTGAGGCCTTGAGTATTCAAAACTACCATATCGGGATCAAACATCAGTTTGGCTGTGGAAAAGTCCTCTTTCTGTTTAGAAAACGCTGAATACAAAATCCATATGGCCAAACTTCAGGGTTCATCGCAAGTTTTAAGTTGCACTCATGAATCCTGATTTTGAAGGAGGAGTATAATTTTGGCTGTCTAGATTTAATTGGTTCACATTCCACAACGTTGAAATGTTTTTTCAGCAGATTCTCAAGGTCTTTAGTAGTGGTGGAGGTTCCAATCTGCATACATGCAGATCAGCATATTTCGGAATTCCCCGTATAGAAGAGTATTTGTTGTTATTTCCAATTATCATTGGTCGTCTATTATTTCGTCTTGGCTTCACAGTTTTCCAATTCGAATCCTTTAATTCCTCGCTGTTTAAAATTATTAATCCATTTGGAATATTGTCAACGTTTTTTTTGTTGAGTATCAATTTCTAAATTGATATATTCATCTAGTTTTTGTTTGCTCTCAACTCTGTGAATCTTCCTTGACAAATCTTGCTTAGTAATTGCTTTGGAAATTCCCGTGTTTTTATCAACATCAGGTTTATTCGAGGTCGTCGTACTAAGTGTTTTCTCTCTTTCTCTGGTTTTTGTGAGATCATTGTTGGAGTATTAGAATTGTTCTTTCCCGTGTTGTCAATTTGATTATTCCGCATTATGATTTTTTCTCTCAGTTCTTGGGTAGGTAGCTCTCAGTTCTTGGGTAGGTAGATCATCCTGTTTGAGAATATATTTGAAAATAACTGTATCAAAACTGGGGTTAGTACTAGCCATTCCGTCCAGAGCATCAAAAAAGTCGGCATCTTCGCATTCAACAATTTCTGACATCTCACCTTCATGTAGACATTCTGGATTTTTTCCTGCTAGTGATTGTTTCCAGCACCCTGGGTGGGAACTGAATTTGCAGTTCACACATAGGAGTTTATCCTTCACTATTGTAACGAGCTTAGGCCGTACCTGTCGCCTCATTTGCATAATTCAGCATCACCGCACCGGCATGCACTTGTAAACAACGGTGACGTCACCATTCAAGTATATCGAAATGCCAGTATGGAGTTCCAGAATAGTCCAGAGTCCAGAGCCACCTATTCGAACAGCGAGCGGCCATTCTAGGAATTCGAGATAATTCTGAAGAGAAATCTGTACGAATATAAATAGCGCCGCACGGAAAAGAGTAGACAACTAGTTACAGAGTGGCTTAGCGAAACAATACTGTATTTGTCTGAAATAAATTAGTGGATGTATTTTTAGAAGTCGAAATAAATTAGTTAAACGAAGTTTTATATTATTTTCATTACAGTGGCGACAGGTCCGGCCCAAGTAATTTGTTTGCACTGTTTACAACCGATATTATTCTTGTTTTCTAAAAGAGCAGAATCACAACAAACCGAGCTGGCAGCCATATGTATTTTAATGAACTGAAATATTTCGGTGAAATTGTACTTTTATATATATTTAGATAAAATAATTTCGCCTTGTCAGACATGTTTTTCAAAAACCTTTTTGAATATATTTATATATTTCCATTGCAAGATATTCGCTTGTGTACAAAAACTATAATGAAATATAAAATGTCACTATTACCGATTTTTTATTCTACAAACATTTGGAAAGTGTGTGCAAAAAGGTATCTCAATATTATCTCAATTCAAAAATTAGTATGACTTTCCAAAAATACGAATACCTGAGCTAAGATGTCTAAAAACTATGGTTCACTTATACCTATAAAATATGGGACACCAGCCCACTTGATAAAGGGAGTTATCTAGAGTTTCAGATGGCGCCGACGTCGTTTCGTGTCATAATTCAGTAAACTGAATTAAAGACCACACAGGGTGTTTTTGTGATTGTGATTTGTGTATCTGATCCGTTCTGTCATTGTGCTTTTGTCGCCTTTAAGGTTATGTCAATTCGTTGTGAAATAGTTTGAGGTTGATCGATCGATGTAACATATTTTAAAACAAACTATTCCATCTACTTATGTCAGTGTTATATAGAATTTTCGAGAAGTGTTCCGAAATAATTCTAATGATGAACAATTTTGTATGCTTAATTTTCTATTGATATGGCTCCACCGAGTTGGTACTTATGTATTTCTGTCCCATGAACACAAATTCAAAGTCTGTGCTTGTTTCAAATGTATGTGGATAATGGGAATGGCCTAAAAAATTTCATAAATTATAATTAAGATGTGTTTGGGACGTTTCTTATTGCTGAAAAAGGTGGAAAAGGGGCTTTTCTTGATCTTTGAACCTCCAAAAGTATTTGAGAACGACACGTTTTGACTTCGAATTCATGTTCATGGGGCAAAATACGTAGGTAACACCAAGCGGCAAGACTCAACTCGACGGAGCCGTATCAACAATTAATTTGGGCAATCCCGCTTTGCTAAAGAAGTTAAATTTTATTTATTTTCTCTGTTCAAGATATTGAAATATCATTCCATTCAGACGTGTCTCAGGAAAGAACTTACATGTTTGGTATAATTTTCAGGAAATAACATGACTGAATGCATAAAAGTCTCTACTTCACAAAACGTTTTTTAAAAATTTCTTTTTCAAAATAAATTTGGAGAGATTGATGAATAAAAGGAATACCAAAATTTCCCTAAAGATCATGTGAAGTGTTGGATAATCCTCCTCTCTTCAATTTACAGTATTATCAGGTAAAACATTAACTTTTTTGGTCTTGTGTGGGTGGCACTTGTTATTATATTTTTAGGGAAGTCAATTCTTTCTCCTTTATTCTGGGATCAGCAAATGATCAGAAAAACTAACATGGAATTCATCATTGAGTGACAAATCCAATCTCATGGTTTTCATGCTTTTCGCAATGAATTAACAATCGAATGTAGAATGAGGAAATGCTTCGGGTATTTTTGTATTTTCAAGATCAATAAAATTATTATGTTTTTCGGTAGAATCAAATATATTAGTCTATAGAGCCTATATTGTCATAATCAGTCAAAAAATGGTTTCCTAGATTTTCCTAAAACCTACTGATATTACTCAGAAATGACTTGCAGAAAAAAGTTATAAACTTATATATGTGCGCTGATTGTTCATTAATTTGAAATGAATTTCGAAGCAATTTTGAAAAAAAACGATGTAGCCAGTTGTATTAATGATAATTTACAGCAATTTTTCATTTATGTGTACATCTCGGAGAAAAACTTTTCGGGTAAAAGTTGTGGAGCTAATGAAGTTCTATCAAACGACTTTTAATTTGCCGATATTGGTATGGAAATGAAAGATTGAGAATTTTTTAAATCTTTCAATAGCCGCCATTTTGAAACTACTGGACCATTTTCGAAATTAGCCTAGGTATTGATGAGAAGTATTTTCATGCCAAATTTTGTTACATTCGTTTGAAGAATGTGGCTTTCACTTAACAAGTTTCTATTGAATTCTCTACCTAAAAAATCAATTCAAAATACTGACATGACATGGCCGTCTTGTTGTAAGAAAATACTATGCTAAAAATTAAATTCAGTCCATCTCGATGGATTTGAGATGAATATGGCTTATATTGATACATTGGGTATTGCGAAGGTGTCTGGGAAAAAATGTTCTGTATTTGTATGAAACCGATTCATTCAGTAGTGTTGAAAAAAAACTTGGCTGTTAAGGCAATCCGTCCCGGAACAAGTAGAGTATGCTACGGTACACAATAAGGTAGCTTCCCTGCATATACTTATTGCAGCCAGTTTTGCACCCACAAAAAATCATCTGCAGAAGTTCACTGGGGGCTAGATCTTGAATCATAAAGATTGGAATCATAAAGATTGGAATCATATCCAAATGCTCCCATTTCCAACCCCAGTCTTCTGCTTGCAGCTTATTACCAAGCCAGGTATGCACCTGATAATAAACTCTTTTGAAATGTAGGTTAGCTGCATCTTCCGATGGTGGGAGAAGAGCTAAATTTTTTTTCAGCTTTGTTGTTTTTTAAACGAAGCATTCATAACGAAACTCGTTCAAAGTGTTATGTTTTGTCGTAGAACCATATAATGCTAATAAACAGGTAACTCCGGAATCAAAAATATCATCAGAATTTTGATTTGGGGTAAGAAAAATATGATATTTTAGATCCAATATTTTAAAGTAGGTACACCAAGAGGTGAACTTATTTTTCTATTCTAAGCAAGAATTTTAAGCAGGAACTCATTTATAAAAATGGATATTGCGTCAATTTATTAAAAAACGTATTTTTTCGTATTCGATACAATGTACTCTTATATTACCAAAGAAAAAAAGGTCGTAATGTTGGTTAGGTGAGCATTTTTCTAAACATTATCACAGTATATTTAACAACAAATTTCACGGTTTTTGAAGCAAAATTTGTTTTTGTTTTTCGTCAAATTTTATTCTATCTTTCTCAAAGCACAGGTTTAATCTCACATATTAATTTGGAGTTTTTAATCTTTAAAGTGTGGCCTGAAAATTCAAATTTGTCATTTTTTTGAAATTATTCAATATTTTAAAATCTGTATTTTTCAAAATAAAAAGAAAAGATTTTTTTCAAATAAAACTTTTTTATGTGTCATTTTGAGAGTAATCTGTAGAAATTTCAGATGTTTATTTTGAAAATAAAAAAATGGCAGATCTTTAATTGATTCCAGACCAAATTCTACTTTGACGTAATTTCATATACGTACTTTTTCTATACATTTTCCCTTTCACGTTTAGAAACATGACTTCACGTTAGCTGCATATTTCTTCTTCCAGATAAATTTTTGTAAGCATCAATTAGATCAAAAATAATAACAAATTTAGTGTGGAGCGCTCGGCTGCGTGCTCCTCCAGTCACCGCCACACATTTTCGCACGTTAGCAAAAAAATTCTGGAGCTTGCAGTTTTTATTTTGAGGAAAAAATATATACCGAGTGGTCCACTTACGACTATCCACCCTCAGTAACTCCCAGAAAAATTACTTTACAAAAAATCGCCAAGACACGCCGATTTTTGTTTGGAGGAGGACACCATTTGACGAGAACAAGATATGTTATACTTCAACCCCCTACTCCCCAGAGCAACCCCCTCTATAATTTTAATGGAGAATGAGGGTCGTGGCATACATCATTGTGGAGGTAATTCAATTCTGATACTAGCAGTGCAAATTTTTTTGAATTTGAATGTGGCGTTTTCGAGATATTCGAGTTGAAATGTTCAAAATGATCTCCATTATTGTCTCCCAGTCATAATTATCCACCGATTGTCTTATTTTACTTGCTCACCGAGTACACGTTCCAGTTTTTCGTTGTCAACATGATTGTCAAAGAAAAAATACTAATCTCTGAGAACCATTTTTTTGTGAAATGGTGATAGTGTAGAATCAAAAAGTGACCACGTATTTCAACAATTCTACTTGTATCGCGATGGTTTACACAAAAGACGAGAAAGTTGAAATGATTTTTATTTTTGCTGCTCAAAATGAGTGTGCACGAGTGAACAGCTCGGATCTTCAATGAGAGACACGAAAACAGAAACGTAACTCACAAGTGAGTATTGGGAAAAATGGTTATAGAAAAAGGTTTTGGTATTTTTTATCATTCTAGATATATCTTGGATCTTGTGGGGAAATTCCGTGAGACTGGATCAGTCGCCAATAAAAAAAAGAATAGGATGGCATCTGTTACAAACGAGATCAATCAAATAGAAGTTTTAGGACAAGTTGCAGTTGACCCAACTTTGTCTACACGGCAACTCAGTAGCATACCAGGCATATCGAGAACTTCAATAATGAGGGTGCTAAAATTGCACAAATTTCATCCGTATAAGTTGCATCTTCACCATAAACTGAATGAGGATGACTACGACAGACGATCTGAATTTTACGAAAATGTAACAAGAATGATACAGAGGAACCACGGATTCATTAAGCATATTTGCTTCAGTGATGCGTGTTCATTTTTTTTGAACGGGTTAGTGAACAGACACAACTTTCACTATTTGAGTTAGAACAACCCCCACCTACTCAAAGAAGAGCACACACAATGGCCTCAAAAGTTGAATGTGTGGGCAGGGATTCTGGGTAATAAAATAATTGGCCCAATACTTATCCAAGGTGATTTAAATGGTGCGGTTTATTTGGATATGCTGCAAAATCTGATCGAACCACTTATTTTGGATGCTGTTAACAAGGACCTTGATGATGATGGTAATCCAAATCTATTGGCAGATAACATTTACTTCCAGCAAGATGGGACACCACCTCATTTCCTATTACAGGTGAGAGAATGGCTATCCCAAACTATTCCAATCAAATGGATAGGTCGTCAAGGTCCAATAGAATGGCCAGCACGCTCGCCGGACTTGGCACCCAATGATTTTTTCCTTTGGAGTAATTTGAAATCCGTTATTTATAAAACTCAACCTACTGACCTGAACGATTTGGAAAGAAGAATTATAACTGAATGCCAGGCAATTGTTACATCCCCAACTATTATTTAGGAATACTCATTATCTCCACCCCGGCTAAACTACGTTCAGGCCGGTGTTTCGTTATCCAAAGATTAACCCTCTGGTAACGCCACTGGTTTGGAGCAACTCGTTATTCCGTATAATTAGCCTAAGACGCTAAGGACGCTTCTAGTATATAAAGCCTATACTCGATTAGTCCTTTGTTGAAAAGTTGCTCGAAAGACTACAATTTTGTTGGGTATTAGCAGCAAGTTATAAAAGAATTTATTTGCACTGAAGTTAACGGACACGAGCGGCTGTATCCATTACCTTCTTTCTAACACCCAGGGAACACAGGTTGTTTATTGGGAAGTATATACCGTTCGCCTGAACTCTATATCAATAAAAAGGCACCGGGAATCAAAGAAAACTTATATTCATAAATGAAATTATACATAAGATAAGACAAGAACAAAAAGATATGATTGTTATCCTTAGAATGCCACTTTTGTGGTAACTCTCAAGAATTTATAGAAAAAAACAAAATCTGTTAATAATGGAGATAAAAACAAATAAAATAAAAATGACTAAAGAACTGCACTCTCTACAAACACTTTCCTTTCAATCCTGTATAATCCATTCCTATCTTTATAGGCTGAGTCACCTTTTTTAACAAATTTCAATTGCTAAAATTATTGGATATGACATAGATAAACCAACGAATAAGAACACCATGAAAACATTTAATATAGGTAACAACTTGTCCACTTTTTCTTATGAGTTCTCAATACTAGGGATTGTGCACTTAAAGGCAATTGTCCCTGTTTTAGTACCTCTCGACAATGTTTCTTTTTATGGGAGATATATGTATGCATAACATGTATATTAATAAAAACGTATAATATGAATAGGAAACCAAAACATTAATTTCAATAATAGGAATTCATTACCTAGGTCGGATTGTCCAGTTGCTCTCTTTGGGTCGCACTCGAGGAATTTCACGATTAACCGGCTTTATTATCTCAAACGCTTGTCATGGTTCGTTACCGGATCAGATTACATGGATGAATTATTTGCTTAGTTTTAAGGGCATTCAGCAAAGACACGTCATTTGATCGAGAGTATGCACAACACTGGAAAAGTATTTTTAACGGGAGTACTTTCGTAGTTACAACACATGAATTGAACTATTATTAGAGTGATTAGAATTGTTCGTATTTATGCGGTGAAATATTGTTTTACACTGACTCTAGTTAAAAGACGGTCATGTTAGAATTTCGTTAATTGATATGGTGTTTATCCGTGGCGAGATTTTATTTCTCGTGACATTTTTCACTGATATGTTTGCCTACTAATTTTCTTTACGTATGATAGACGTGATTATTCCACGGACTACTGTTCGGACTTAACTGACTCCTTTGTTATGCCCCCGTTGGCTTTTATAATATTCTTCCGATCGGAAGTTGGGGCGGGACTTAGTGTGTTTTATGAGCTTTTTTAATGAGGGGACATTTGTAAACATGATAAGGCTCCTGCTTTGTTTAACTCGTTTCTCGCGTATCTTTTGTTATAATTGGATAATATTTTACTGCCTGACAGGTAGCGGTCGGCTAGTCTGGGAAATAATGACCAACAAGGATGTTTATACATTTATCGGTAGCGATGACTTGTGATTTATGAGTCGGATACGGTTCTTAATGAGGTGGGCTGGTGTGACTGTCGCTTATCGGGATTTTTTAATGGGTTTGTTTGTGTTCGTACGAGAGCTAGAATTATGGATGCGTTTTCGGTAATGAAATAAAACTGATTGTCTTATCTCTCAGTGACGTTGAATAGTGGATGATATCTTGTGGCAAGTTTGAATTCTCTTTTGTAAAAGGATTGATCATAACAAATCGTCACTGCCCTGTAAAAAAGGTCTCTACTCTGAATAATAGGACCTTTTTGTTCATTATTGAATGAAAATATTTGGTTCCATGTTTCATGGTATGAAATCATCTTTTGTTGTTACCTATAGAAATGATAGTCTGTGCTGAGTATGGTATTCATCATCCCAAAGGTTTATTATAAAAATAAAAATAAGATAAGTAAACAAAAAAAATGCTGTACATTTACAACACAAATTGGCATGTATGAAGTTTTGAAAAAGAAATAATGTCTGTTCATTGTATAAGAGTTCATAAAACTAAAAATAATAGTAAAATGTGACAAGTACACACAAAAAAAAAACTTTTACAACTGGCACGGCATCAAACTTGAATAGAAAGTTCTGTCTCGTCACCATTTACGAGTTCCGGGGATCCTGAGGACTGGTATCTGTCACTCGGTCGGGAGTGACATGGCGATGTTGAACGCCTGAGTGATTATGCTCGAACTGGCAGCTAGGGCATCATTCGGGTTGTCATCAGAATCATCGTCCGGGGAGGTGTAGTCGGCTACAGTTCTTGAGACATAGCTGGCGACTCGGTTGGGGTTAGTGGAGTCCCGTCTAGTCTTCCTTCGGGGTGGTGCGTGTCGGTTTCGATCGTCGGTGCAAACCTGACAATTGCATACGGGCTTCGTGGATGTGTTTTCAGTGTTTGTCGTCGGACCAGGGGCGTCGGTGTGGGTCTGCAAGTACCGGGTACTCTCGGTGGTGCAGTGTAGACAATCACACTGGGTAATGTTTCTGGTGTCCAGTAGTCTCATGTATTCCGCATGATGGCGATTAAAGTGAAGCGCACGGCTCCGATGGCGGTTTGCATCCACGTATTCACGTCGTAGAGCAGATTGTTTACGGATGCCTTCAGGATGCTTCGCTTCGTGTCGAAACTGGAGATTTCTTTTACGGAGTCTAGCAGCATCTCCATGGGGTAGCTGGTGTTGGTAACTTGTTGATCACGACTGGGTTTATAAACAAAAGCTTTGCTGGCTGACTAACGGGGTGTCTCGTGTAAGAATTCGGAGCACAATAATGTCAATCTAGTCCCACGCACGTATTTATATAGAATCGATATCTCTTTATTTTAATTCTCACTAGGGGTTAATTGGTATGGGGTCAGCTTTAACGTCCTTTCGGAGTTATCTTATTTTAGGAATGAGGCACTTATTTTTAATATTCATTGGAAAAGGGGTCCCCTTTTCTTAGCTTCACTATCGCGAACTGGGAAAAGATTATGTTTATTTGTGACTGGACGTGAAGATCACATTATTTATCGTAATTTTAGGTCAAGCGTCGCGTAGAGGTAATAAAATGTCCTTATTTATTTTGCTTATATATTTTTCATTTCTTGAGTCCAAGATAGGCCTTTGAATGGATGGGATTTTATCGTCGCATAAATTGTTTCTTTCGGCTGATAGGGTGGTATCTCAATGCCAGTTTGGGTAGGTTGAGATTCAATAACCGTGAGATTGTTATCCGTCGACATTTCTTCAGGAACTTGTCGGGGTAATTTATGGTTGATTACAAGTAGAGTCAACGTATCCCAGAACGCTGCGATTACATGGTAGGTACATCCAGTGATTCTGTGTATGGCTATCATGTTTATGGCTGTTTCCATACAGAATTTTATTATCCTTATGCAAAAATATATCCCTAAGAAACTGCTGGTTACGTCTCCAATGAAAGTGAACACTCCATATAGTTTTTTCATAGTGCTGTTGGCTAGTTTTTCTATCTCCTCGGGGTTGAACAGGTTTAACGTAGAGAAACCCTGATCTGATACGGGCTTATTGGCCATTTTGTTTATCAGAATATTATTTACTGCTTGTCTTTCGGACGAAAAAGTATTATTTCTTGGGCTTGTCTCATTTCTTCGGTTGTGTATATCCCACCATCACCAATGGTTGTATTCTGGCTAGTTGCATTTGTTGTTCTTCACTTATGGATAATTCTACAGGGGGATTTCCGGCTATGGGATAAGGGTCGTAGGCTAACCAAGTACCTTCTATATAATATTTGGCTGGAATGATTGAAGAACATTCGATCTGTTGTCCTATTTCCTGTATAGTTCGTGTTAATGGCGCCATAAAATATGTTTTGTTTAAATATGTCACAGGCAACTCTTGATAACAGTTTTTCTCTCTCCTGATTTGAACTATAACCGGTGTGCATTTCAACAAATATAATACTTCTCCATTTATCTTTGCAATATACCCTGGGTCTTGGGATAGTAACTGTGATATGAGGTTCGGAGATTGTTGTGCCATCAATAATCTATTCTTGAGAATTTCTCTTTTTAATATACACCTTCTGTGAATAGTATCGGCGAGCATCGTGTTCATACTCCTCTTAAACGATTGCTCTATATATAAAAATTTCGAATTTACATAGGTTATTATATCGGCAGTTGGCTCTCCTGAGGTAATAGCGAAGTTTACTTGAGATGGGGTCATATTGCTTGGTAGTTCGATGATTAATATTCGGGGATGTTCTGTCAACCACATTTCAAAATCACAAATTCTCTTCTTTTTAATTAACTGCACGGCAAAGAGTTTCGTCCTGTCTTCAATAACCATGTATTGGTTTATGTCCGTCTGACTTAGTTTCTCTATTATTTTCGTTGCTTTTCCTTCGTAGAGTTGTCGGTACCTTCTACATTCATGAGGTTTTATAGGGTCCCAGGCTATTTCTCCTTGGAACGCATCCATACAATATCCTGTACTAAATTCGCAAGAGAGTTGGTTCTCCAAACTAATTGTATTGGTATCCAAGTGTGCGATGGCGGAATAATCTTTCAAGATGATCTTTGCGGTTGCAGTAACCACAACATCTTTATATACCTTACCTTGGAAGGTATAAGTGGCACCTTGGCATTCACCATTTTCCTCTAATTCTCCGGCTATCACGATTCTCGCGGTTTGTGTGGTGTTGGGCTGTAATTTAATTATATCTCTAGAAAAACCTCTGTATTCCAAATACTGATGTATCTTTAAGCATTCTGATTTTCCTACGGTTTGCATAAATGTAATTAGGCTATCCGGGATAATCGCTGAGTGTGAGAACATGCCACAATGAACCATCAGTTGGGTAATTTCTACTAAACAGGACTTAACATGAATGGTTTCAACTTTCTGTTTCTCAACCGCGTATACACGAAGATCCTGTACGGTGTATGCATTGGATAATTCGGGACATTTTTGTACATCTCTTTAACGATATTGCAGTAATATTGGCGGTTGGATTTCGACAGTCGTAGGCTATTAATCCAACTGTACCGGGAATTTCATAATTAAAAATAACAGTCCCCAGTATCAAGATTATTTTTAACTGCGACTTTGACCTGTTAATTCTTATCGTTTCATTTTCGGTCGATACGGAATCGGCTGAACCCATCTGGTCTAATTCCATCGTTGAGCCCATTTCCTACACTTGTTCCTTAATTTCGAGTGTTTGACCTGCGTATCTTGCCCTTTTGAAAGATTAATTCATATCTTGTTGCAAAACAGATGTCTCGGAGATTGGTGAAAAAGGGACTAGGGAGTTTCGGAGGGTGTGACCGCGCTGCAGGTAGAATGGTTCAATGTTTATAATCACAGCTATTAACTTCACTTATCGTTCAGCTGACCGGGTTAGGTTAGCGGTATAGTCTCGTGTTTTCTCCGCACTGGTTCACTTGGTATGGTTGTCTCTATTAACGTCCCAGGATAATAGACCAATTTGAAACTATGTTTTGGTAAGGAAAGCAAAAAAAAAAATTTTTTTTTTTTTTTTAAATTTTAGGTCACGGTTAGACTGTATCCTATACATACATACATCTCCTAAATTTTCTCAATTAATTAAAACTATATATACATACATATCTTTGTTGCATTCCCAGTGCATTTCAATTTACATGAAGTATTGTTTTTACTGATGTTTACCGTTTTTTGTCAAAATCCAAGGTTCCTCAGGTACCTGTCCCCGCGACCTTGTTTGGTAACCATGAGTTACTTCAGGGACGCTTTCCCCGATCTTCGTCCGATGTTTCACTTGGGTTACGACTTTCGAAACTGTCACATTTTCTAGGGTAGTTCGGTCTTGCCTAGGCGTTAGCGCTATTTCTGAAACGGGTTCAGTTCCTACACTATTTTCGTTTCCACGAGTGTTTCGTGGATGTTATTTAAATTTCGATATTTTTCCAACTCTTCGGAGGTGATGCAATAATTCATGTTGAACATTTCGGGTTTTTGTTTGTATACACTTGGGCTAAGTTTTCTCCACTTTCCTTAGGGATTTCTTCTTTGACGGATTTTCTACAGTCTTCGAGGATTTCTATATTCTTATAAACTTTCAGTCGATTTGCGTGTACAACTTGGCTTTTGGTTTTTCCTACCTGTTGTATTTCAAAATTGACAGGTGATAATTTTCTCAAAATTCTCCACGGTCCGGTATATCGTGGTAACAATTTTCGCGCTAGTTTTTGACCTGCTCTGACATTGGGAGGCGTCTTTAAATATGCTAACGATCCTATGGGAAACTCTTTTAATTTAGCCTTTTTATTGAAATTTCGGTGTGATTTTTCCGCGGCAGTTTCTACGGATTTTCGGGCTTTTTGATGGGCAACTTGCAATCTCTGGACCATTTCTGAGGCGTAGTTTTCTAAGGTATCATACCTTATACGGGGTGCTCTTAATGTTAGGTGATGGTAATAGATGTCTCTGCCAAACATTAAAAAAAAAGGGCTTTCCTGTGTGGATGAATGAATCTGATTTCTTATAGCCACCAGAGCATACGGTAACTGTTCGTCCCACTCGGATTGTTGTTCAGTCATTAGGTGTGATAATGTAGTTTTCAAATGTTCATTGAATCGTTCTACGTTGCCGTTTGTGTAGTGATGATATGCTGTAGTATTCAGTTTCTTGTTTTTTTTAGTCGTTGGCAAATTTCCAGAATTAGAGCGGATAAAAATTGAGATCCTCTGTCACTCTATAAATATCTTGGTGCTCCATAACGTAAGATGATATATTCTACAAACTCTTTCGCTACCGTCTCGACAGTAATATTAGGTATTGGAATGGCTTCGGCATATCGAGTCAAGTGATCAATTGCTGTAAATATATACTTGTTTCCATTTCTGGTGGTGTTTAGTGGTCCGACTATATCGATGGCTACAATTTCGAATACTGCTTCCGGAATAGGCATTCTCTGCATTTCCGTTGGTTTTTGGTTCGTAGTTTTATGAATGTTGCAAGAATGACATTTCTGTATGTATTCATTGATATTCTCTTCATGCTAGGCCAGTAAAATTCTCGTTGGATAGTGGTTAGAGTTTTCTTTTGTCCTCCATGACCAGAAAATATGTTATCATGGTACAAACTTATAATTTGTTTTCTAATGACCTTGGGAGCATAGATTTTGTCCCGACGCTCGTCTACTCGTCGTTTTCACGTATAAAAATTTCTTCGTGAATATAAAAATTGTCATCTCTCGCAGTCCAATGTAGGTACTAATGCAGAAATTTGGGGGTCTGTCTTCTGCATCAGGCGGATGTCGTCCAAGTGCCATAACGTTTCAACTACAGGTTCTATGTTTTCACTGGATTTACTAAGCAACGTACTTGGCAGTCTTCTGTTATTCTTTGAGTCATTTCCCACTATGTTCGTCTGTTTTATCCTGGATAAGGAAACGGCATTTATATTATCTGTCCTGGTCTGTATTTAATGGTAAATGAGAATTCCAGGAGGCCATGGCCCATTTGGCTAGCCGTTTCTTGGATCTTTTTATGAACAATAAATAAGTCAATGGCCGATGATCGGTAATGATGGAAAAGTGGTACCAGCGATAGCACCTGTATTTCTTTCCCCAAATCCTGCGAGACATTTTCTTTCTATCGTAAATTTCCTAGTTTCAGCGGCATTCAAAAATTCTGCTCGGTAACAAATGGGATGTTCGAATCAGAATATTCTTGACTCAAAATTCCCTTATTTGCGCTGGCATTGGGTAACCACAAAGGTCGAGAAAAATCGGGGTTTTAAGATTGGGGAAATTAAAGCTCTTTTTTGTGTATCGAAAGATTTTTTTTTGTTCTTGTCCCCACTGGAATTTTACCTCTTTTTGGTGAGTGCTTAAGGGTTGGGGGTATACTCGGAAGTTTGGTACAAACTTTGGTAAAATCCAAATCCCAAAATGCCCCGGATGTCTTTCACTCTTCTTGGTGGTGGTAGTCCTTGATAATTTTTTGTTTTTTTGGGATCTGTTTGGCAAACCTTTCTGGAGATAATATGTCCCAGGTATTTTGCTTTTTTTTTATAAAATTACACTTAGTTGCCTTGAATTTCCCCAAAATTTCTGCTCCTCATTTGTTCGAAAAAATGGTAATCTGTCTAAATGTTCCGATATATTTTCCTAAAACGATATATCGTCCAAATATCTAAGCCTCCTTACCTATTATTTCTAAAATGTTCTCCATCGCCGGCACCAAGTGCTAGGGGGGTTTTTTCATCCCCATAGGCATCGGAGAAATTCGTGGGGTCCGTTTGGTGTGGAAGGAATTTCTCTCTGTCTCTTTCACCCCAATTAATTTGAAAATATCCACAAAACTAGATCCATCACACTGTATGTTTTGTACCTTAAAATTTTCGACGTACCCCCGTATATGTGGGGGGAAAAATCTGTCTTCGTGATGGGGATTAAACCCCGTAATCTGCATAGTTTTTAACTGGGGATCTTCCGGGGTGAAATTTTTTTTTAACCAGGATCGGGGAAAAAAATAAAAAGGGGAAACAGGATTTTTTAATTTTTTTTTCCCCAAAATTCCTTAATTTCTTGGGGGCATTATCTTCTGCCGCTGGAAAAGGGAATTGATAAGGTCGTTTCGAAATGGGCCCCGGAAATCCCCAGTGTGTATCCTGTGCTTTACTAGATGGGGGCGTTAATTTTTTAAGGGCCTTAAAACTTAATGTCTTTGATGAGGGGGGGGCCAATTTTTTTTAGCTTCTTCCGTTGGATTCTCGAGATGAAATTTTTGTAAAATTTTCGTTCATCTTGTAGGTTTATGCTAGGGGCCCTGGGCCCCTTCGTCATAGTTTCCCCTTTATTTTCGTATTGCCCCATGAGTTTAATATGTTTCCGGGGTATGACGCCCCTTTTCCCCAAAAGTTTACCCCGTCTGATGGGTTTTTTTGGTATCATTTTTTCCTAAAAAACTCGGATCATCAGTCCTTTTTTACCCGTTATTTAACTATAATTTTTTTTTCCACAATAATTTTCTTTTGGTTCAAACCCTACATATTGTCATTGCTCTCGGGGTAAAATCATATTTTTTTTCAAGTACAGTCCTGCCCCCTAATTTTCTTCAACCCTTTTTTTACCTCCCTGTATAACTATTTCTTGTTTACTTCTGGAAGTTTCCCCTTTGGGTTTTTTTTTTGATAAGTCTTTCATTCTCTGTTTGACTGGCTTTTTTTTCATAACCTTTTCTATACCTTTTTTTTCACCCCTTCCTGGCTCGTTTTGCCTCCTCGTACCCTTGTCTGTCTGTTTGGGGAACCCAGGTTTTTTTTCCCCTTTTACTGTTGATTTTTTGGGGTAATTTAGTTTTTCCCCCTTTCCACTTCACTGTTTTTTTTGGGAGAAATTGTCGCCCTTAGACGGACATACTCTTTGGGGTTTCCCTTTCGAACGGGGGTGTCTTCCACGATTTTCGTTTTCAGAGTTTGGGTTTTCCAGGGTTTGGGGAGTAAAAAAGTCATCCTTGGACGAACTGGCTTTTTTTTTAAGAATGTCGTTCCCCGGGTTCCGTGCCATATCGCCCAAACTAACCTTCCTAAATACAGGGTGTCACGGTTTTTCCCCAAAATTTCCGATGGATGGCGAATTTTCTCATCCCCTCGTGGTGAATTTTTTTTCTCTATTGTTCGTCGTTCTGTCAGTGAACAAGGTCTCCATTAAATTTTATTCCTGTTCTGCTTCTTAAACCTTATCTCTATTTTTCCTTTTTTTCCCTTTTGACTTTTTTTTTGGTTTTTTTGTGGGGGTTTTGGCCCCTTTATACCGTGTCTCCTTTAAATCAAAATTCTTTTTTCCTTGCCCGGGGTTTTTTTACTGATTGCTGTTTGGGGGCGGCCGACCCCCTTTCTGGATGTGAAAATTTAGTTCCAAATACTTCGCAGTCTGATGCGGGGGGGCCTCCCCTGACCGAGTTTTTTTTTTAGACATCGTTTTTTTCCAAAATATCTATCGTAGTAAATTTTTCAACTGTTGCTCTAAAATTTCTAGTCGGGGTTTTCCCCTTTGGTTTTCCCTTTTTTATTTTTGTATGATAAATGCGTTTTGGGGCGTGGTGGAGTTCAATTTTTTTTTCCATCAAATACATTTTGTTTGCTCCCCCAACCAAAATTTACTTGATACTTTTGCAGAAAGTCTGGGGTAAAAATTTCTTGCTCAAAAAATTTCGTTTCGATTTTTAAATAAATTCCGGGGCCATTTGGGTTCTTTTTTTTCAGTTTTATTGGCAAAAAAACGGTACCCCTATATGGGGAAATTTATTTCCCCCTACGTCTTTTTTAAAATTAATTTTTTTTTAAATTTTAATTTCATACCGTGCGTAATGCTAACGTGGGCCAACGATACTTCGGCACCCCCGTCTACCAAAAGGGGGGGGCGAAAAATTCCCCCAATTTTCTAGAACTATGAGTTTTTCTGGGGCTTCTCCGTGGTATAGGTTAGTATCGTGTTTTGTTGGCCTCCCCCTTTACCGTGTTTGGGGGTTTTTAAAGGCGGTTGTCTGCGGTTCCCAACGGAGGAGAATTGGGGAACCGGGGGCCATTTAAATTTCTTCTGTCCATATTTCTTTGTCCATTCCTGTTTTTACAGTTGGGACATATGACCCGGCTGAACCCCAAATTAAACAAGTTCTGTTTTAACCTCAGCCCCCAAATTTTATGTCCTTTTTTTACGACAATACTGGCATGTCTTTATCGTTGCTGGTGGTCCCCTTTTCTGTGACATTTCTAAAACCCCTTTCCTGGCCTAGGGGTTGGTTTTTTTTGAGCTTCCCCTTTTTATCGGTAGTTCGGTACTTCGGTCCTTTTTAGGGGTTGGGGGGAGTATGCGTTTTTCCGATGGGGGGCCCCAAAATCCCCATAAAAAAAATGCGTGATTACATCTTCTCGTGGGTTTTTGTAAAGTATCCGATCTACGCCGCTGTTCCGGTTAAGACTAAAAAAATTTTGCAGCACAAACTTTCAGGGGGTGCCAAAAAAATTTGGGGCAAGTTTCAGGGGCACCCCTTTTCGGCATTCCTTTTAAAATTCCCCCTTTTTCCTGCCCTGGTATTTTTGAATACCAAACTGTTCCTGTAAACCTCTTTTTTTAAATTTGTTCCATACCGCTGTATTTTCCTGATTGTCGGCGAATGGGTTTTTTCGCAATGCCTTTTTGGGGTTTAATCGAACGATAGACACTATTTTTTAATTCTGTCCATCCAGTTTTAGCGGCTGTATCTTCAATTTTTCCCAATAAAATCTTTTTTTACTCGTCTGCCCGTTATAATAGGGTATATTATCTAATGGGTTTTATTGTTGGCTCTGGATTTGGCAGAACCTGCCTACAGGAGTTGTTGTTGAGAAGGTCCCCTGAGGAGTCATATTGAGAACTTTCCTCCTTTTGATGAATTATTTACTAAATAAAATCTTTCTTATACTTTTCTGATATTGAGTTCTGGAATTGTCTGGAAAGAACGTTTTATTTGTATATATGCGTTACTGTATTCTCAACAATTACTCCGCACCCTGACATCAGTGTTACATCCCCAACTATTATTTAGGAATACTCATTATCTCCACCCCGGCTAAACTACGTTCAGGCCGGTGCTTATCCAAAGTTAACCCTCTGGTAACGCCACTGGTTTGGAGCAACTCGTTATTCCGTATAATTAGCCTAAGACCTAAGGACGCTTTAGTATATAAAGCCTATACTGATTAGCCCTTTTTGTTGAAAAGTTGTCGAAAGACTACAATTTTGTTGGGTATTAGCAGCAAGTTATAAAAGAATTTATTTGCACTGAAGTTAACGGACACGAGCGGCTGTATCCATTACCTTCTTTCTAAAAACCCAGGGAACACAGGTTGTTTTTGGGAAGTATTACCGTTCGCCTGAACTCTATATCAATAAAAAGGCCCCCGGAATCAAAGAAAACTTATATTCATAAAGGGGAAATTATACATAAGATAAGACAAGAACAAAAAGATATGATTGTTATCCTTAGAATGCCACTTTTTTGGTAACTCTAAGGGAATTTATAGAAAAAAAAAAAAAACTGTTAATAATGGGATAAAAAAAATAAAATAAAAATGACTAAAGAACTGCACTCTCTACAAACACTTTCCTTTCAATCTGTATAATCCTTTCCCCATCTTTATAGGCAGTCCCCTTTTTTTAACAAATTTCCAATTCCAAAATTTTGGATATGACATGATAAACCAACGAATAAGAACACCATGAAAACATTTAATATAGGTAACAACTTGTCCACTTTTTTTTATGAGTTCTCAATACTAGGATTTTGCACTTAAAGGCAATTGTCCCTGTTTTAGTACCTCTCGACAATGTTTTCTTTTTTTGGGAGATATATGTATGCATAACATGTATATTAATAAAACGTATAATATGAATAGGAACCAAAAACATTAATAATAGGAATTCTTACCTAGGTCGGATTGTCCAGTTGTTTCTTTGGGTCGCACTCGAGGAATTTCCCCCGATTAACCGGCTTTATTATCTCAAACGCTTTGTCATGGTTCGTTACCGGGATCGATTTTCATGGATGAATTATTTGCTTAGTTTTAAGGGCATTCAGCAAAGACAGTCATTTGATCGGGGTATGACAACACTGGAAAAGTATTTTTTTTAAAGGGAGTACTTTCCGTAGTTACAAAAATGAATTGAACTATTATTAGAGTGATTGAATTGTTCGTATTTATGCGGTGAAATATTGTTTTTTACACTGACTCTAGTTAAAGACGGTCATGTTAAATTTCGTTAATTGATATGGTGTTTATCCGTGGCGAGATTTTATTTTCGTGACATTTTTCCCCTGAAAATGTTTGCCTACTAATTTTCTTTACGTATGATAGACGTGAATTCCACGGACTACTGTTCGGACCCTTTCGGCTCCTTTGTTATGCCCCCGTTGGCTTTTATAATATTCTTCCGACGGGAAGTTGGGGGGACAGTGTGTTTTATGAGCTTTTAATGAGGGGGCATTTGTAAACATGATAAGGCTCCTGCTTTGTTTTAACTCGTTTCTCGGTACTTTTTGTTATAATTGGGTAATATTTTTTCTGCCTGACAGGGGAGCGGTCGGCTAGTCGGGAAATAATGACCAACAAGGATGTTTATACATTTATCGGTAGCGATGACTTGTGATTTATGAGTCGGATACGGTTCTTAATGAGGTGGGCTGGTGTGACTGTCGCTTATCGGGATTTTTTAATGGGTTTGTTTGTGTTCGTACGAGAGCTAGAATTATGGATGCGTTTTCGGTAATGAAATAAAACTGATTGTCTTATCTCTCAGTGACGTTGAATAGTGGATGATATCTTGTGGCAAGTTTGAATTCTCTTTTGTAAAAGGATTGATCATAACACAATTACCAGAGAAACAGTTTCAATGGTGCAGGAGGCATTTGAAAATAGACTCTACTACTGTCTGGGAGTTAATAGCAGTCATTTTGAACATTTTTTATGAATAATTGTTTAATACTCTATTTCGTATAATTGATTTACTCCCAATCACAAATGTACCATTCGAATATCTCGATCACGCCTTTTTCAAATTCAGAAAACTTCACTGCTAGTATCAGAATTGAATTACCTTCAATGATGTATGACACGACCCTCATTCCCTATTGAAATTATAGAGGGTGTTGCTCTGGGGAGTAGGGGGTTGAAGTATAACATATCTTCTTCTCGTCAAATGGTGTCCCCTTCCAAACAAAAATCGACGTGTCTCGGAGATGTTTTGTAAAATAATTTTTCTGGGAGTCATTGAGGGTGGATAGTCGTAAGTGGAACACCCGGTATACTTTCTTATGTAAAAATTTTCATTTTTGCGAGTGGCACCATTAATTATATTTTTTTTAATATTCCATATACAATGTAATTTGCCAATCTATTTGTTGAATAATTAATTAGGGCACACACTTTACGTTTGGTAACTTTTTATATGTAGTTACCAACATCACCACTAATGTACGGTAAAAAGTTACCACTATCCCCAACTTCAAAGCTAAAATCTAATATTACTCCACTAGTATACGTAGAGCGTCAGGTGAGCACTAAACTTACCGATCAACTGTTCTCTCGTGTTCTATCTCTCTCTAACAATCAAATATGATATTTCCAATCCAATATAAAGTACATCAAAAGATACATTTATATTTCCATTTCAAACAAGAATTGTTAGCAAGAATTTTAAGCAGGAACTCATTAATGAAAATGGACATTTCGTCAATTTACAAAAAACGTAATATTTTCGTATTTTGATAAAATTTACATATATTATAAAAACAAATTTCGCTGCGTATACCTTGTTTGAGTTCGTAATATTAATATAGTTGGTTAGGCGAGCTTATTTTTTGGAGCAACATTTGTTAATTTTTTGGTTTTTGATAAAAATTTATTATTAATTCCATTTTTTAATGAAACCAATCAAACCTTCATGGAGTACAGATAAAAATCTTCAAAAAGTGCTATTTAAAAATCTTAATATAACATTTTTGACTAGAGTTTTTGGTTTTTGAAGTATGGGCTGAAACTCAAATTTTTCAATTTTTGAAATTATTCAATATTTTGACCACTGTATTTTTTGAAATAAAATTTTAAGATTATTTTCCATTCGAACACCTTCTCTATTGTCATTTTCGGAGTGAACTGTGAAAATTTCAGATGTTGATCTTGAAAATTTTAAGAATAGCAGAACTTTAATTGATTTTGTAGAAAATTCTACTTTGACGTAACTTCATATATGTGCTGGTCCTATTCATTTTGTTTTCACATTTGAAAACACGACACCTCGTTAGCTACTTTTTTCTTCGTTCATTTTAATTTTTGTTAGCTCAATTTGATCAAAAGTTATAACAAATTAAGTGAAGAGCGCTCGTGGCTACGTGCTCCTCGAGCGATGCAGTTCAGTGTCGCCGCCTCACATTTTCGTACGTTAGAAAAAAAAAATGCAGCATACAG
Organism: Gonioctena quinquepunctata; assembly: GCA_018342105.1. Classification (NCBI taxonomy): domain Eukaryota; kingdom Metazoa; phylum Arthropoda; class Insecta; order Coleoptera; family Chrysomelidae; genus Gonioctena; species Gonioctena quinquepunctata. The sequence continues at coordinate 4,588 of JAFIRS010004258.1, read as the reverse complement.
TTTCAATTTTACAGAAAAACTGTATATACGTTTTTCATGTAAGTCTTTCGAATGGGACTATCAGTTTTCCAAAAAAAAATAAAAAAATTCAAGATATTCAATAAACAATGTAATTTTGTAATTTATTTGTTACATAATAAATTAAGCACACACCTTACGGGTGGTAACTTATTATATGTTGTTCCTTACATCATTGCGAATGTACAGTAAAAAGTTACCGCAGTCCCCTAATTTTCTGAAGCTAGAATCTAATATTACTCCACTACTTAGTAAAATGACTCGTATATGTATAAATTAATGTTTATCTTCTCTGAAGTACATTTGCCCATTGTAATAATTTTTTTCAACTTGTGACTGTAATGTATCTATTATCTAGCAAGTCAACATTTTCCCATGAGATGACAATAAAAAAAGATAAAAAGACGGCCCTGACACCGAACAGTGAAACGTGCGAAGGACAGTTCCGAATAATTTCCAAATAGAAAGAGTCTCAAACCAAATATAAGTGACAGCACACCCTAATAGTGAACTTTATAATCTCCTCAAAGGACCTGTATCAGTATAGAACTCTTGTCTATGAGGACCTGGCAGAGATCAGGTTAAGATATAATAAGGTTAGGAAGGCGATCATCACAACGATAGTCGCGAGGAACAAAGGGCCGCATTAAAGGAACCCTTCCAATCACCTAGGAAACGTAAACGCAACAAAAGATAAAATAAACAAATATGGTCAGTTGACTTACGGGGACCTCAAACTTCATTTCCTCAAATTCAAAATACTAGATTATATCTATCAGTAACCACTACCCCCAAACTCCCCAACCAAACAACAAACTGGTATTTACCTTCACTCGACAACAAAAGTTGGAAAAATACCTTATAGCCGTTGGATCTTCAATAGAACCAAAAATATCCTATTTTCCTCAAGAATCTCAAATGGTAGAATATGCATTCATCTTGGAGTACCAAAATGGTCGACGATTTTATGAATGACCATGCCGGAAAAATACAAATCAACGGGAATCCATCGGTCGGAGACTAATCATATCTAATGAACGGCTCTTGATGTCAAATGTTTGCCCCATCATTCCCACACCATCCTAGAACTTCAAAAATATGGAATCAAACTTATGTCACCTACAGTGTCACAATAAAAGTACGCAAAAAATGGAAATTTGACTTCGCAGTTGTTTATGCTTGAAAATGAGTAAAAAACAGCTTCTTCGTTTGTCAGGGCTACTCTAAACCTATCAAATTTGACATTTTTTCAAAATCCTCAAAAACCCAGTTTTTTGAAATTTCAAAAAATGCCAAAGAAAAAAGTTGCTCATTTTTTCAATTTTATACCTTTCCTCCAAATGTAGACTCTCTACTGTCAAGTTTATGAAGACGAGACTTCAATGTCATACATGCCTAGAAAATACCCACATTGGCCTGTTCCGAAAAAATAAATGCACCTCCAGAAATTCGTCTTTGTTGTTGCAAAAGTTCATCTAGTTTTTTTATTTCATTGTGAAACTGATTCGGATTTTCAATGTATGGACGTTAATATGTCAGTAATCGAATAAACGAATTTCTCTTCATTCTTATTACACTCGTATTTCTTTTTAACAGATTTGAAACCCCGTTAGCTGCAGATGAGTTCGAAATATTTGATATAGTTTCCCCCCAAAAAATGTGACTGTTGGATGTAAACTGTTTGATGTAATTTTCGAGCAAATAATAATTTTCCCAATGTTTCTTGAATTAATTTCATAAATCTCATTTTCCTTATTTTACAATTAGATGTGTTAAAAACATTAAACCAAAATAACTATAACCAAATTCACAACAAAACATCGTAACATTCATTGATTTACCCTCGATAATCTTATAAAGAACCCGAATTCATCATTCAGTATGCCGCCCTTTCCCCGTTCTATTTAGTCCTTTCATTCACATACTTTGTGGCATTCTTAATAAATAGGGATTTATATTAACAGCACCCCGAATGGTACTCTAAATGTTCTTTGTTTGCAAATGGTCTGTGCTTATACACTTTTGTTTCAGATAACCCCATAGAAAAAGTCCTTCGGAGATAAGCCCGGTGATTTTGGGTGGCCAATAATTTTCCCCAATCTCGTCCTATCACTTTGCCCCTAAACATCTGGCTGAGACACTGTTTCACTTCTACCGTTTGGTGGATCGGTGCCTCGTCAAGCTGATACCAAAATTTTGTCAGAGGCAGATTATCAAAATTTCCCGACAACTGATTCATAAGGAAATTTCTGTACATGTCTGCGTTCTTTTTCCAAAAAAATATGGTCCAATTTTTGGTTATATGAAAAAACCACACCACAATTTGTCTTGAATTAATTTGGTCATGGCATTTTTATTACAAAATTTGGTTTATTGTTGGACCACCAGCGACAATTTTGAGAACTAACTGTTCCGTTCGACGTGGAAGTTGCCTCGACTGTCCATAAAATCCTGGAAATGTGATATCATTTTCTCTCCCCTTTGGGAAACCCAAAATGAAAATCCTGCTCGAATATCGGAATCTCTTTCATTAAGAGGGTATACCTTATTGGATTATGTGGTTTCTTGAAACGATTGTCCACAGAGCCAGTTTCTTTGAATGTTTTCAATATCCTTCCCACGGTACTAAAGTGAATATTTCTTCCGGGATGCCAGTGATTGAAAATACAAGCAACATCTGGATATGGACATTCTCACCACATAAAGAACGATTTCCACTTTGTCTTTGTGGATAACATTGTACATAAAACTTATTTGTGAATCATAAATGTAGGAAAATTGTATATCATGTTTAGTACAAATCGCTAGAACGAAAGTCTTTGAATAGTTATGAAACTGTAGGTCATTGTTCAGTTTACAGAAAAGTAGGATATTTCGGGGTTTATCTGTAACTGAATTATTGGTCAGAAAAAAAAATCAAACTGGATAAAAAATCTATTAAAAAAATAGATACGAGTGTCATAAGGATGGAGAGAAATTCATTTATTCGATTACTGGGCATATTAACGTCCATACTTTAAAAAATCCGAATCAGTTTCACAAAGAAATGAAAAACTAGATGAACTTTGCAACAACAAAGACAATTTCTGGAGGTGCATTTTTTTCTGGTAACAGTCCAATGTGATTTTTTCCTGGGCGAGATATGATATTGAAGTCTCGTATTCATCAAAACTATGAAATTTGAATCATGTTTCGTTGGAATCGGTAGAGCGAAAGATTCGAAAAAAAAATCATCCCCAAAACCATCCAACTGAAACTACCAGAAAACTCCTCGAGAAAAAAATAAAACGAACCAACCAATAAACAAAACAGGAAAAGCATCATCCGACCTCCAACCAAAACACGTATATATCTCGAACATCCAACAAGTAGCTCAATCAAACGCACTAATAACTATCCCTCTCCACCAATATCGAAAAGACGAAATATTTTTGAAACCCGAACCCGGACATTAAAAACCGAAAAAAAACTCAAAAGAAGATAGTGAAATAGAAAACTGATGGCTCCCATAAGAGAAATATATTCAAAATACTACAGAAAAAAACGTGTTATGAACAAATCACAGAATTTTCGAAATACCAAGGCTCAACCTATCCACTCAGCATAGCCAAAACATATACAAACGACTTACAGGCCTTACTGGGTATGCTCACGAAAATATACCCATTCCTCACCGAAAGGAAAATCAAAAACTAGATGTACCAATATCAAGAAAAATCACAAAACATCAAAAACGATACCTCCCAAGATCTATTCTGAAAATAATCAATTAAAATCAATAGATGTCTATTTTACAATGGAACTTTAAACGGGTATTGAACCCGACTAAATATGCTGCAGATACTTATTTCTAAATTTAAACCATCGATCCTTTACCTACAAGAGACAAACTTTCGGGACCAAAAACTCATAATCTGAAACACTTTCCCCCGGGTATCATAATAATAGACAGGGCGGTCCTCGAGCCAATGGAGGAGTTACTATCTACATTAGCGATACTTTATGAGTCACAAAACATCCTTTATTACCAATCTAGAGGCGGTAGCAGTTTTTGGGCAAAATTTAAATACAATAAATATGTAATGTTTACATACCACCAAACTTTGATCTAAAAACAATCACCTGAAAACCCATCAAACAAATCCTACTCCCCGAATAATTAGGCGACTTAACGCCCATTATCCAATTGGGATCGGAAGAATCCCCAAAAAAGGAAACATTGTAGAAACTACAATGGATGAACGAATATCAATACCATTAATCAGGGCACCAACACCAAATTTGGGAGAACTCTCAGCAATCGATCTATCTTCCTGCGAACCAACCCTTTGATACCACTAAATGGAAAGTACTCCTCAACTATACGGAAGTGGTCACTTCCCAATACTAATCAGAAATGAAACAGCAGATGGAAAAAATACGGGCGAACCCATCAAAATGGAAAAAAGACTTTGGAACTAGACACACTTTTTTTGCAGAACTGAAAGACTACATAATACCCAATTAACAACAGACAAAACATTAACGAAACACTTGACAAATTTTAAAAATAAACATCAGGCAGCAAAAA